>JBBPRA010000060.1:0-76485 GCA_038092775.1 Boletus rubescentipes
ATATGGCAACAATATAAGCAACAAGACAATCATGTTTCGACAGGAGTTTTTTGTTTTCGACATGAGCGCTGAGTGTTGAGCGAAGCTGCTCAAGGTCATGATTATCAATGCGCCACATCAAATGTCCGAGACTATCGCGTGGCATGGCAAATGGGACCTTATCGCAGGCAGATGGCGGATGCATCAACATCGAGGACGAAAATCCAGCTGCGATAGAACGAGACAGCATAGGAAAATGGTGTTTCTCAAAAGTTGGCGGTGCAAATTCAGGAGATAGACCTTGATAAAATTGGGAGAGCGTGTGAATGAAACGCGACAACATGATAGCATCACCTAATGTTGAGCAATGAGAAGCATGAAAATAGGATTTGGAGAGGCAGCATACCAAGTGAGTGATTCCAAGAGACACCAATACAGGTTTCACAATTGAAGAATGTTAGTTTGAGACGAAGGAGAGGAGCACTGCCGTTGTTCAACTCAGAGTTATTACGGATGGGTTGTTGGTCAAGAAACGGAGATAGATCATCCTGGACAACCCAATCACCATGGAGGAGTGGGTCGGAGGTCATGTCGGGCTTGTGATCGATGAGCAAAGGAACGGCTGTATTAGTAAGTTCGATCTGAGGGAGGTAAGATGGAAAATATAGCTGATCCCTGCAGGTGGACTTACAAACCAATGCCCATCAGTATGCCGAAGCTGCCCCGCAGCATGTGGGTATACTTGCAAGGCTCTAGAGAGAGCGTCTTCAAACTTGGAGATGCCAAGTTCTGTTGGGACAACGTGAACGGTGTTGATCTGAGTTTGGAATGAGCACGGAGAGATTCTCGGGTACGAATGCATACATCGCAGAACCAAATATCATAGCCAGGTAGATCGACGTGTGTATCATTTGCGAGCCTAGTGGGCAGTTTGGGTGACACAAGATGCTGGATGGAAGACATGACTGAGTAAAGGGACTAAAAGGGAGGTATTGACCCACTCTGTGCTCTTCGCTTTAAGTCTTTTACAGTTTTCTCGGCAGTTTTCAAGAAAATTGATTTGGCCGAATGGGAGATTAACTGTAACCACGTCATTTAATGCCACTGCGTTCATTGAACGAGGCCGGGCCGCATTGGCATAGCATAACCAGGCAAAGGCAGCCCTTTGGCCGCCCAAATGGCAATCGGTGCTGTAAGACACTTTTTTTAGATCGGTTAGGTGTTCATCAGCTAATGAGCGAGCTCACTCCTTGGGAAACGCAGCTTGTGAAGTGAATAACGTTACTCGACACCTTTGAAACTAACGGAGAATGAAAAATCCCGGCCAAAACTTACTTGCAACCAGCTGTAGCCACAGTGTAAGAAGTAGTAAGCTTTGCTGGTCGCGCGGCGATTGGGTGACTTCCCATAGGTTTTCATTTACGAAGTATCTTGGCGACGTGAGGTGTCATGATGCTACATCTCTGCCCCGGCAATTTCCGGACGTAATGGCTACTTTACATAAATAAATTTATCAAACTTATGTAGACCCAAGGATGCACTGCCATGGCAGCATCATGACCCGTAGGTTTTTGTTTACAAAGTACCTTGTTTTCAGACGTAATGGCTACTTTAGATTTATCAAATTTATGTAGATCCAACCGTGCAGTGCTGGTCCGCTGGGGGCGAAGGGACGTGGAATCTTCAATTACAGTACAATCGAGGTATGTTGTTCTACTTGACTTCAAGTTCAAGTTGGATCAACATCTACACTGCAACTCGTAAGTGCTGTTGCGCTCTCCAGCACAACCAGCGCTGGTGATGGCCTCACCTGCTCATACCTCCACCGCCGGTCAACATTCCAATCATCGACCTTGCAATCATGCCACCCATTCGCAAAGTAATGTCAGCAGAACTATTTCGGTGGCCCAGCCGTGAAATGCGGGTAGGCGCCGAGATTGGTCAGGGTGCATAGTCGTAACACGGGCTAGCGTCCGTTGCTTCTCCGACCTTGCCCAAACTGATAACAATTGAGCAGCCCTCATATTAACATAGATAGATAGCTGACAGCTTCTTTTTGCAGCTAGCCAAAACCGGGGATGTGTTTATCCGAATAACGTTTTCATATCACTCATGCAGCCGGAAGTTCAAATGAACGGACCCCCCATCTGATCTTCTTCTCCGCCCAGACTATCCCATCTCCATAGCAGCCCACGATGGCTGATATCCCGATTCCTGTACTGTCTTCAGTGCCCCCCTCCCTCACCTCGTGGATTCTGGGAGAGACCCCAATGTCTACATGGCCCGCGGTATCGACAGCAATTCTGTCCCACTTGGCGATCGTATTCGGCTTGTGAGAGCTCATGAAGGACCGGTTTTCGCATGCACAATGCTTTTCCCTCGCTTTGAGTCTGGCGTTACTTGCATTGACTGTGCAAGAGGTTTTAAGGCTATGGTACACCGCCGACGTGTTCAGTGCACTTTGTGCGACAACGTCATGGACAAAGGTGAAATCCCGACTTGAATCCGGTATGGTCTTGCCTGGCGCAGGTGGTTTCAGGGGTTCAGGTTTTGCTATATGGTAGGTGATTGCTTCAAGTACATTGAACTCTTGGACAGTGTTATTGGTGCTCAAGAAGCGACCACCCTGCAAGTCGTTTCATCTCATCAGCGTTACTGGTGTTGACCCTTGATTGCTAGCGTTTTTACACGTTTTCCGTCATTCCAAGACGGCAATCCCGGTGTTTGTTCACCTTGGGGGTAACGTTAGCGGGGTAACGGATGCGTATATTGCTACCTCACTTTTCCTCTGACTTTTTCTGTCCAGGCGTGGACAGTCGTTTCTCTCAACTTGGGAGTGCATGTCGTGATGTGTAAGCTCCGTATATGCACCATCGAGAGCGAGTCTTGATATTCTTGGCTTGCAGATTATTATTATTTCGCAGCTGCAGGTGGCGCCAAGCCTTGGGTGCGTTTGCCATCTAACAAGTATCATCTCATATATGTATTTGACCCCATGGTCGCAGTGGAAGAAACATCTCACGACGATGCAGGTACTCCAGTTCGTCATTGTGATAATTATATGGACTTTCGGCAGTGGATTTGATTATATCGCCGGATAGGTCTTGACACTGGCTATCCATCCTGCCTGGAGACAAAATGGGCACGGGCGCGTTTTTTGACAGAGTATGTTGTGTTTCCCTTCAGTGAAGCAACGGACACGCGGCTGGTCGTTCAGCCCGATTAGATCCTTCGAGCTGGACCATTTTTCTTAATGACAACGCCTGCCTTCACGTCAATCACATATAACTGCTCCGACTTGGATCCGCAGAGTAACAGCTACCGAACTTGAAGGGCATCGCCGAGCACAGGGCTGAGCGACTCGGATCATCATCGTCGTTGTTCAAAACGCCCCATACCAATTGGACGGCGTCGCTTGTCGTACTTCCAGCGAGGGGCGGGCTAATATCACGCGAGCACGATTTAGTCCAAGTCCATTTTGGAACAGGACCTTAGGATATCCAAGCCCCGAGTTCAAATCTAATTCAGCTCGAGCGCTTGTAACAAAATTGTAGCCACGACACAGTACATAATGTAGAAATCACTACACTCATACATGCTGGTCATTGAGCATGTATTGGATACCCCGAGCGAGAGCTTCCAGCATCTTTGGTTTGAGTTCCGCTGGAACTCCCATTGAGATGTCAATCGACTGACGAGCTTGCCATACGCCATTGTCTCCTTTCGTTGGGTTTGATCTGAAGCACTTCAGGTAACGCTCGAACATTCCACTCGTGTGGAACCGGGTGCCCTCGGGACATCCAAAATGTGCATTACACCAATCGATGCTAATGTGAACATAAACATTGTGATTACTTCAAAAAGTGGCGCGGCTCACATTGCGTTTGAGTTGACAACTAACCAGTTATCATCGGGTGGACCCCAGACTTGTCTCCTAGAATTTGCCGCCTCAAGCATGACTTCGCTTTTCAATGCCATCAGATTATAAATATAACATGGTTCTCGGCACTTTAAAAGTGCATTTCGAACGGCAGTTGCAATCCCAGCCATATCAATGGGGACACCGGCAAGAGCCTGGCAAGTCAGGCACTATTCGTGAATCATTCAACGGAGGAACTGATGGAATATACGGACTTCCAGTACCAAATTACTTGCCGCATTCTCGGTAATGAAGGATGCACTGATGTGACGATACTGAAACAGATGAGTGCCAGTGACCACATTATCGGGAAAATGGATTAACGTACGCTGCTTACAATCCAGACTTTTTGGATGGGACTCACCCGGTTGCAATTCAATATGGCAATAATATAAGCAACAAGACAATCATGTTTCGACAGGAGTTTTTTGTTTTCGACATGAGCGCTGAGTGTTGAGCGAAGCTGCTCAAGGTCATGATTATTAATGCGCCACATCAAATGTCCGAGGCCATTGTGCGACCCAGCAAATGGAACCTTATCACAGGCGGATGGTGGATGTATAAGCATCAAGGACGAATATACAGCCGCGATAGAACGAGACAACATAGGAAAATGATGTTTCTTGAAAGTTGGCGGTGCAAATTCAGGAGATAGACCTTGATAAAATTGGGAGAGCGTATGAATGAAACGCGACAACATGATAGCATCACCTGATGTTGAGCAATGAGAAGCATGAAAATAGGATTTGGAGAAGCAGCATACCAAGTGAGTGATTCCAAGAGACACCAATACAGGTTTCACAATTGAAGAATGTTAGTTTGAGACGAAGGAGAGGAGCACTGCCGTTGTTCAACTTAGAGTTATCATAGGTGGGTTGTTCGTCTAGAAACGGAGATAGATCATCCTGGACAACCCAATCGCCACGGAGGAGTGGGTCGGAGGTCATGTCGGGCTTGTGATCGATGAGCAAAGGAACGGCTGTATTAGTAAGTTCGATCTGAGAGAGTTAAGATAGGAAATATAGCTGATCCCTACAGGTGGACTTACAAACCAATGCCCATCAGTATGCCGAAGCTGCCCCGCAGCATGTGGGTATACTTGCAAGGCTCTAGAGAGAGCGTCTTCAAACTTGGAGATGCCAAGCACTGTCGGGACAATGTGAACGGTGATGATCTGAGTTTGGAATGAGCACGGAGAGATTCTCGGGTATGAAGGCATACATCGCAGAACCAGGTATCATAGCCGGGTAGATCGACGTGTGTATCATTTGCGAGCCCAGTGGGCAATTTGGGTGACACAAGATGCTGGATGGAAGACATGACTGAGTAAAGGGACTAAAGGGGAGTTAATATTGACCCACTCTGTGCTCCTCGCTTTAAGTCTTTTACACGGCTTATGAGAAATTTGGTTTGGCCGAATGGGATATTATTATGGTATAGGATAACTGCAACCATGTAGTGTTGCCGCGAACTGAGTCGAAACACATCGAAGTGCGGAGTTCGTTTCAACTTCGAACATCGAAGTGGAACGAACTGAAGCCGAAGTTGTTCGAAGTCGGCCCGTGGCCCCAGCCAATGAGAGAAGACACAAGATTGCGACCGGGTAGTGCACGTGTTATGTAGATAAAGATTAGGCGAGCAGATAGATACAGTGGTACTATGATCGTCGTCATGATTAGATCTGGTAATAGTAAGTCACTAAGTACTCCTCAGTAGCATTGTCTTCAAATTTTTGTGGGCTGGCCACAAGCCCCGCAGTGAAATTCAAGCGGTCTCGTTTATGAGCAGATTTCAAGACTTGTAGAGCTTCCATTAGCCATGGAGAAATTCGGCCCGTCCATAGCGACCCGAAACAGAGGGGGGAACACATGTTCCTTCCGCTGAATCTCAATGTAAGTCAGACTCCCACCAAACCGAGACCAAACGTGCGCACCTCCGACCCAATAACATACAACGTCAATGACACGCTCTCCGTGGCCCACCACAGAGGGCTCCTGTTTGTATTGTTCAAATTCTTGCTGCGCATCAGTGCGGTCTTCCTCGAGCACTTTCTCGTGGTTGACAGGTGCTTCAGGTTGCCAGTGTAACGGCGTTGCCTCCCCTCCCCGACACCGGCGGTGCATTTCCGCTAGCTGACCCAATTGCTGCAGAAGCGGCCACTGGAGAAGGCTGAGCACCTGTCAGCAATGGGTCAAGTGCAGACCCAACCATCCCACCTGTGAAGAATGGTCCTGAAATCGGGATAGACGGATTTGCCGTAAACAGAGCCTGAGTGTGACACCAGCAGGTCAAATGATCCGGTACACGAAGTGGGCGAGAATGGCTGCGACGAGGTTGGCGGTTGGGTCATGGTGATCCCTGATGGCCCATATGCACTTGAGGTGCATAATATATGAAATTTCCGTCGCCAAGCTGATTTGTGGCGTGCTGGTAGTAGTATCTTTGACTTGGAATAGGTTGGTCCATTGCAGGAGGCGAAGATTGAAAGGCGAATTCGTCAGGCTGAAAGGAAAATGGGTCATCTCATACTCATCTGTAACATTTAAACTGTCCTTGCTCTTATACCCTGGAAATACCTGTTTCGAATAGCAAGAAGCCCGAGGGGCTGGTCAACAATGGTGAATGGACACAATAGCCGAAAACACGTCGTACGTCTATTGGTGTGGCTAACGAATTTATCCGCATATTTCTGAAGGGAATAGATAGATTTTTGCAGCTGGATTCGCTACGGAAGGTGAAATAAGAACAAGCCAGTTGATAGTGCCGGTGGTCATCTAGACGATGTAACTACTATATTTGGCACTCCGATAACACACTGCATTTGAGTTCACACACCTGGTTCGTTCCACTTCGATCGAACCGCGTCGGACTGCCACACTTTCGAGCCGAAATCAGGGTAACCTCAAGAAAAGTTCGGTTCGACGGCAACACTAATCAGCATAGCAGAACAAGGCAAAGGCAGCCGTTGGGGAGCCCTTTGGCCGCCCAAATGGGGATCAGTGCTATAAGACGCCTTTTTTCAGATCAGTTAGGTGCTCATCGATGCATCAGCCAATGGGCGAGCTTACTGCTTGGGAAAGAGTTGTTCAATGCTGTGGTTGTGAAGCGATATACGTTACTCAACAGATGGAGCAAGACTAATGGGGAATGAAAAATCCTGGCGAAAACTTACTTGCAACCAGCTGTAGTCAGAGTGTAAGAAGTAGTAGGCTTTGCTGATGGGTGACTTCCCGTAGGTTTTTATTTACGAAGTATGTACCTTGTCGACGTAAGGTGCAGATGCCTGCGTCCCCTGCCTCGGCGATTTTCAGACGCAATGTATATTGTGCAGATTGCATTCTGAATCAAAGAGCTCAATAAGGATGTCGATGTCGTCACGACAGAAGCGTTGGTTGATGTATTCATTTGGCCAAGCGAAAAGGAGAGTAAAGTGTCTTGACGAGGTCGTCATAATTGTCAGAGGCACCATCGGGGTTGAAGAAGACAGTCCAGAGCTCCTTCTTGATGAGCTCAGTCTTATAATAGTATGCCAGTGCGATCTCGAGAGCGGGTGGCTGTACACCAAGGAACTCGATCACAATGCCGAGAACATCCACGTCTATCCACGTTCCAAACGACCGCTGTGTTGACATCATGATCACGGTCGACCATGTACTCGATGTTGCCAACTTGAAGGCAGAGAATGGCTGCAACGAACTGGCATGTTTGGGCAACACGTCACTTGGACAGCCCAATGGGCTTGAGAGAGAGAGCTTGAGCTGCTCAAACCAGTTAGCATCGTTGCCACGGAAATTGTCGGTGTGAGCACCACCGCTGGCAAGCTGGCCAAGATAATGGTGCTGAGTCTCGTCGGCGAGGTGAAGATGCTGACGTTCCTCTGGAAATGTACTGGCCATCACATAGTAAAAGATATGTAAATTTTGCTCTCCCGATGGCACAGCGGCTACTTGGTTGCATTCGAGATAGTCATCAAGCGACTCGATACCACACAACCGTCTGGAGCTCCGTATATTTTTCAAAGCGGGATGCATTTGGATTGAAGAGCGTCCAAGCCTCTCCAAACGACTCAATCACGAATTTTGCTGCGGGAACCTGGCTTACGAGCTTGGCGCTCTTCTTTCCTGGATTGGACACGAACAGCTCCAAGAACATCTTGGTGGCAAGACGGCGACTTTCCGACTTTCCGCTGCCAGTTCCACCACTTGACAAATATTCAGACACTATGTCAAGTAAAAAAAGAACGCACCTGATGATGAGCGATTGATCCTGACTCCTGTGCGGCGCATGTAGTAGTAGGCGTTGTTGGCGAGCTGAAGAATGTGGGGAAGGAAGAAGGGCTTGTTTTCCGCCGTGTCCCGGTAGTCTGTGGTGTGCTTTTGGAGAATAGAGTTGGCATTTGAGGAAACGTACTCGTGAGAGTTGATGGCGACGAGTGCAGAGGATCCGATGCTGGCGTAGATAGTATCCCACCTGAAACGTTCGCGGAGGCAAGTGACGATGACATTGTCGGAGATGGAGGAGAGACTGGTGTCAGAGACGGACGTAGGATGGGAGACGTTGTGGGTAGACCTGAATCCGGGCAAGGGATGACTTAGCGAGCACAGGACTGTACCATGACAGCCATTGAGTCCAAGTAGGGGTGGTACTAGAGAAAGAAAGTGTGATGGTGGGTTAATGGTTCAGAAGCTCAGAAGACGGACTCTATGTGACGGCGACCGTCGCTAGATCGATGAAGGTCGGTCGTTAACGTTGAGCACTGGGCCGAGCAACTCGGATCATCACCGTTGTTCAAAACGCTCCAGACCAATTGGATGGCATCGATTGTTGTACTTCCGGCTTGGGGCAGGCTAATATCACGCGAGCAAGATACTTAGTCCGAGTCCTTTTTGGAACACTTGCCCCTCGCTCAAATCTAATCCGACTCGAGCGCTTGCAACAAAGTTGTAGCCACGACACAGTACATACTGTAGAAATCACTACACTCATACATGCTGGTCATCAAGCATGTACTGGAGACCCCGAGCGAGAGCTTCCAGCATCTTTGGCTTCAGTTCTGCTGGAACTCCCATTGAGATATCAATCGACTGACGAACTTGCCATACGCCATTGTCTCCTTTCGCTGGGTTCGATCTGAAACACCTCAAGTAACGCTCGACCATTCCACTCGTGTGGAACCGGGTGCCCTCGGGACATCCAAAATGTGCATTACACCAATCGATGCTAATGTGAACATAAACATTGTGATCACTTCAAAGAGTGGCATGGCTCACATTGCGTTTGAATTAACTACCACCCGGTTATCACCGGATGGAACCAAGACTCGTTTCCTAGAATTTGCCCCCTCAAGCATGACTTCGCTTCTCAATGCCATCAGATTATAAATGTAATATGGTTCTCGGTACTTTGAAAGTGCATCGCGAACGGCAGTTGCAATCCCAGTCATATCAATGGGGACACTGGCAGGAACCTGGCAAGTCCAGCATTGTTCGTGAATCATTCAACGGAGGAACTGATGAAATACACGGACTTCCAGTATCAAGTTACTTGCCACATTCTCGGTGATGAAGGACGCACTGATGTGACGGTACTGAAACAGATGAGTGCCAGTGACCACATTATCGGGAAAATGGATGAACGCACGTTAGTTACAATCCAGACTTTTTGGATGGGACTAATCTGGTTACAATTCAGTGTGGCAACAAGATAAGCAACAAGACAGTCATGTTTCGACAGGAGTTTCTTGTTTTCGACATGAGAGCTGAGCGCTGAGCGAAGCTGCTCAAGGTCATGATTATCAATGCGCCACATCAAATGTCCAAGGTCTTTACATGACCTGGCAGATGAGACCTCATTGAGGGGAGATGGCGGATGCATATACATTAAGGACGAAAATACAGCCACAGTGGAATGAGACAGTGTAGGAAAATGATGTTTCTTGAAAGTTGGCGGTGCAAATTCAGGAGATAGACCTTGATAAAATTGGGAGAGCGTGTGAATGAAACGCGACAACATGATAGCATCACCTAGTGTTGAGGAATGAGAAGCGTGTAAATAGGATTTGGAGAAGCAGCATACCAAGTGAGTGATTCCAAGAGACACCAATACAGGTTTCATAATTAAAGAATGTTAGTTTGAGACGAAGGAGAGGAGCACTGCCGTTGTTCAACTCGGAGTTATTACGAATGGGTTTTTGATCTAGAAACGGAGATAGATCATCCTGGACAACCCAATCACCATGGAGGAGTGAGTCGGAGGTCATGTCGGGCTTGTGATCGATGAGCAAAGGAACGGCTGTATTGGTAAGTTCAATCTGAGAGACGTAAGATAGGAAATATAGCTGATCCCTACAGGTGGACTTACAAACCAACGTCCATCAGTATGCCGAAGCTGCCCCGCAGCATGTGGATATACTTGCAAGGTTCTAGAGAGAGCGTCTTCAAACTTGGAGATGCCAAGCACTGTCGGGACAATGTGAACGGTGTTGACCTGAGTTTGGAATAAGCACGGAAACATTCTTGGGTATGAAGGCATACAGCGCAGAACCAAATATCATAGCCAGGTAGATCGATGTGTGTATCATTTGCGAGCCCAGTGGGCAGTTTGGGTGACACAAAACGCTGGATGGAAGACATGAGTGAGTAAAAGGACTAAAGGGGAGGTATTAACCCACTCCATGCTCTCTTTGACACGGTTTCCGAGAAATTTGATTTGGCCGAATGGGAGAATATAACTGTCACCACGTCATTTAACGCCACTGCGTTCGCTGAACGAGCATCGACATAGCAAAATCAGACAAAGGGAGCCTTTGGGAGCCCTTTGGCCGCCCAAATGGGGATCAGCGCTGTAAGACACCTTTCTTAGATCGGTTAGGTGCTCATCAGCCAATGAGCAAGCTCACTGCTTGGGAAAGAGTTGTTCAACGCTTGTGAAGCGATAACGTTACTTGATAGCCGCTTTGCAGATGGGCCAGTGGATTAAGACTAATGGGGAATGAAAAATCCCAGCCAAAACTTACTTGCAACTAGCTGTAGCCAGTGTAAGAAGTAGTAGGCTTTGCTGATGGGTGACTTCCCGTAGGTTTTTATTTACGAAGTACCTTGTCGACGTGAGGTGCAGATGCTGCGTGCCGCATGAAGTGCTGGTGGAATCTTCAATTACAGTATAACTGAGGTATGTTGTAACTTGTTGTTCTACTTGACTTCAAGTTCAAGTGGGATCAACATCTACACTGCAGCTCGCAAGTGCTGTTGCGCTCTCCAGATGAATGCTCGGTATTCGCTTCTTCGGCACCCACTGCACCGCCGCCATATTAGCCGAGCTGTCACTGTAGCATAACTACACGCCCAAATCAAGCTCTATAAGCTCCTACTCCTACTTCCACCACCGGTCAATATTTCAGCTATCATCGACCTTGTAATCATGCCACCCATTCGCACAGTAATGTCAGCAGAACTATTTCGGTGGCCCAGCCGTGAAACGCGGTCAAGGTGCATAGCCGTAATACGCGGGCTAGCGTCCGTTGCTTCTTTGACCTTACCCAAACTGATAACAATTGAGCAGCCTTCATATTAACATAGATAGATAGCTAATAGCTTCTTTTTGCAGCTAGCCAAAACAGGGGATGTGTTTATCCGAATAACGTTTGTCATATCACTCGTGCAGCCGGAAGCTCAAATAAACAGACACCCACCTGATCTTCTTCTCCGCTCAGACTATCCCATCTCCATAGCAGTCCACGATGGCTGATGTCCTGATCCGTGTCTTGCCTTCAGTGCCCCCCTCACTCACCTCCTGGATCCCGGGACAGACCCCAATGTCTACATGGCCCGCGGTATCGACAGCAATTCTGTCCTACTTGGCGATCGTATTCGGCTTGCAGGAGCTCATAAAGGACCGGCCCGCATTCAAGCTGAGAACCCCTTTTCGTATACACAACGCTTTTCTCTCGCTTTCGAGTCTGGCGTTACTTGCATTGACTGTGCAAGAGGTTTTAAGGCTATGGTACACCGTCGGCGTGTTCAACGCACTTTGTGCGACAACGTCGTGGACAAAGGTGAAATCCCAACTTGAATCCGATATGATCTTGCCTGACACAGATGGTGTCAGAGGCTCGAGTTTTGCTATATGGTCAATTATTACTTCAAGTACATTGAACTCTTGGACACAATGTTCTTGGTGCTCAAGAAGCGACCCCTCTGCAAGTCGTTTTATCTTACCAGCATCACTGACGTTGACCCTTGACTGCTAGCGTTTTTACACGTTTTCCATCATTCTACGACGGCAATCCTGGCGTTTGTTCACCTTGGGGGTAACGTTAGCGGGGTAACGGACGCGTGTATTGCTACCTCACTTTTCCACTGACTTTTTCTGTCCAGGCGTGGACAGTCGTTTCTCTCAACTTGGGAGTGCATGTCGTGATGTGTAAGCTCCGTATATGCGCCATCGAGAGCGAGTCTTGATATTCTTGGCTTGCAGATTATTACTATTTCGCAGCTGCAGGTGGCGCCAAGCCTTGGGTGCGTTTGTCATCTAACAAGCATCATCTCATATATGTATTTGACCCCATGGTCACAGTGGAAGAAGCATCTCACGACGATGCAGGTACTCCAGTTTGTCATTGTAATAATTATATGGACTTTCGGGAGTGAGTTCGATATATCGCCGGATAGGTCTTGACGCAAGACTGACTCCGTTTACTTCTTTTCCACGTAGTGTACCAACATTACACATTCCTATACTGGCCACACTTGCCGCACATTGGAGACTGCGCCGGTGACCCGGAAACGGCTTATTTTGCTGGAGCTGTCCTCATAAGCTTTTTGGCGCTCTTTGCCAACTTTTATGCACAAACATACGGAAAGACCGATAAGGCCGCGATCTGGAAGGCGCAGAGAGTCCATGTCACGCGCGTCGATGATCCTGGGTTCGGACGCAAGGTACGTAGTTGTGCATCATCGTGATGTGGATCATTTTGAAGCAAATGGGTCATAGAATTTAAAGGGAACGACCAACATGGCCAAAGACAATTATTGAATGCCCGACCGACTGGCCGCGTTTCGCGCCAGTTGTCCATGATGGAACGGATTCTATGAGTGTACTGTATATGTATATATCACCCTAGCGGAGGTTTCTTGCATTCGTCCTATATACCAAGCTTGTAGTTCTCTTTTGAAATGTGAATGGTTGGTGTAAAAGAAGGCAAGTTGCCTATCGAAGGACAAGATGGTATTGACGTCGTTCGAATACAAGAAGTCAGGTGAGGTGGTGATGGGATGCGCCCGTTCGGCGACAGTTTATGTAAGTACGAGACAAACCACTCTCGTAGCAGTGGTTTGAGCTTCACCCTTGATGTCCGCCGAGTTTGGTCTGATCTGCTGCTAATCCCCCATGATGCACAAAGTCATCAGGGAATGCGTCGTGACGAAAGTGGAGTCCCAGACAGGAAGCATCGGCAAGGAAAAGGTTCCAGAGAAAGGTATATAGTGAACGCTGTTGGGTCTGCCCAAGGGAGACTAACTTTGAACGCTCGCTCTCGTTCTGAGCCAGCATGAAGTTTATCACGTCTATCGGCCCACCGTAACGGACATGATCAACACGGGCGGTTGTGATGAAGGGATTGCCGAAAGCCGCGTTCGATTGAGCAAAATAGAGGCTCGGCGTTTCAAACGATTCTATCTATCGTCATTACATCCACTCAGTAGGTATACCTTACGGTCAAAGCCCAATCTCGTCAGCATATGGCAATGTCTTGACATCACCAACAACCACAAACGTCGGTGAAGCTGCGGTGAGCTCGGAGACGGTCTAGTGAAATGGGATCGTCAGCGACCTGAAGAAACAGGTACCCTTGTGAGGCACTCGCCTTGGAGACAGAAGTCGCGTCAACCTTGTCCAGCGCAGTCAACGTGCTCTCAATCGAGGCATCCGCATTCGAGAAAATCTAAAAGCAACAACCATCAACCACGGGATACGGAAAAACTTCGGAATAACATACCTTTCCGCCAATAGCCTCCACGAGGCCTTCTCTACCCTCGACAGCAGCAGCAGCACCAAATTTGGCGCGTGCGACAGCGATCTTGAGCTCCTCTGCGCTCACGGGCTTCTTCAGTTTTGAAACGACAGTCTTGGCAACTTCAGTGACGCTCTTGGCATCCGCACCCTGGACCAGAACACCAGTCAAAACGGCATCGGAATAAGGAAGGTGGACCGAGGTGACGGTTGCAGGTTGGCGAGGTGTAGAAGGCCACTTGAGTGACTGAGTTGGTGCGACATGTGCATTGATGACAGAGAGCACAGGTGACGGTGTTGTAGTACCAAAGCCAATGAACACGGTCTGAGGACCCTCGTGCGAGTCGATTCGCGTCGAGCCACCAAAGTATTTCGAAGGCGCGGCCGTGATGGGAGAGCTTGTAGGGAGGGCGGCATCTGCGAGAGCCTTGTCGACGAGCGCCGCGAGACGCGCCGAGTCGATGCCAGTACCGACGACGGCGACGTTGCCCGAGGTAAACGCCTCTTTTGCAAAAGATTTCACGGATTCGAGGGAGACGGGTGTATGGGGGTTCGCGAAGAGGGATGCGCCGAGGCCGGTACGGAAGGCAAGGGCGTGCGCGGCCTCGATGGCGACAGTGGTTGGCGAATGAGAGGCAGTAGTGGCCTCATCACGGACGACGGGGAGGACGTATTCCGTGTACTCGTGGGGGAGGAATTTAGAGGTGGTGAGGATGGAGGTTAGCATGGAGGTGAAGAAGGACCTAAAAGTGGGTCAGTACCACACATTCAGGGAATTACAAGGCCACGTACTCGTCACCGCGGAGGAACTCGGAGGTGAATGCAAGATATTCACGCGACAAACTGGTGGAGAGAACACCACCGTAGAGGTCGCTCTCGCGTACAGTTCCGAGCGTCGACCGCTTCGCCGTGCTCTACATTGGAGGGAGTTGGTGAGCAACGGCACGCTCCTGGAGTGAAAAAGTTGAACAAACCTTGAAAGCAAAGTTTTTCAAGGCGTGCGCGACACCTGGACCTGGTTCATACCGACTACCGGCTTTGACGAGGAAGGTGACGGCGGCTGTGGGCTGACCATTGTCGATGGCGGCGACTTTTATACCGGATGCTTTGGAGTCGACGACGGTAGCGAATGAGCGTGCCAGACGTTTGGCGGTCGACGCCCGAGTTGCTAGCATGGCTTGAGTTAGTTTGTGACTGTGGTAGAAATGATTTTTGGTACCAGCGGAGTTGGCTCGGTCAATTCCGAGTTCGTCCGAACTAGTAACTACATCATTCAAGTAGCACATACATACGCCAATCAGGCCCTTTTGAACGGTAGAACGGTTTCACCATCGTCGTGGATTCGTGAAGCACTTTTTTAGGCCAACTTTCAGGGCGATTTAATGAGCCAGGTGCACCGGCTGCAACAGCATCCCGGGTTCAGGGAATCTGACGCCGTGGCTCTGGACGGCGGCGAGGCGACAATGAAAAGGTACTGAAGCTGACAGATTATCCGGTAAACCACTCGGTGAATAGGTATTTTTCAATCGGCCCGCCCCTATGATCACTCATCCCGAGAGTCGATTAATAATGTCGGTGGTATGTACTACATATGACGTGCTTCAGTCGTTATAAATATACTCCATAAAATAGCAGCAGCACCATCCCACTGCATTACAAAATGGCTCTCCCAGCAACTATTCGCGAGTACCGTACCCAGGTCTGCTGTCTAGTGCCCCATCTCCTATCATGTGCTCCTCTGACCCCATGCTCAATACAGGCTGCTACCAGTCACCACGACTTCATAATTCAGAATGCCCCGCTTTCAAAACCCCGGGCCAGTGAAGTGACTATCAGAATTCACGCAGTCTCGTTACAGGTAAACCATTGTTACATGCGATCCAACCCGCATTGACATCTGTCTAGTTCCGCGATCTCGCCGTCTCCAAAGGCAAGTACCCAGGGTCCGTGTATTCATTCGCATTCCTTTTTATTCTCGCCTCTCACGTCCTTCCTTGCCGATCCACAGCCAGGAGCCGAACATCGTTCCTTGCTCCGACGGTGCTGGAGAGATCGTAGCAGTGGGTGAAGATGTCAATGGTTGGAAAATCGGTGACCGTGTCTCCCCAAACTTTGCCCTTGATCATATCCATGGAGATGTCACTGAAGCCATCAAGAACACGGGTCTTGGCGGCCAGATAGACGGTGTATTGAGGGAATACATCAACGTCCCTGCTCATGTGAATTGTTGGCGCTGTTTCTCTTCGATCCTGTCATTGATGTCACATAGTCCCTCGTCAGAATTCCCGACTATTTGACGTATGAAGAGGCTTCGACTCTTCCGTGAGTCGCTTATTTTCTCCTGATATTCTGCTAAAAGACATTCCATATTAGATGCGCTGCATTGACTGCATACAGTGCCTTGCTTGGGCCTGTTCCCCTCAAGGGAGGCGACTACGTCCTCGTTCTTGGAACTGGAGGTGTTTCGATGTGAGTGGATGAGTCTTTTTGTGTACCTCGTACGCTGATATCTTTGTAGCTTTGGTGCTCAGATTGCACTCGCTTCCGGTGCCACGGTCATCGTGACTTCCTCGTCTGACGCAAAGCTTGAGATCGCGAAGAAGCTCGGTGTACAGCACCTCGTCAACTACAAAACGAACCCTAACTGGGAGGACGAGGTTCTTAAAATCGTAAGTAGTCGTGAATCTCTAGCAGTGTAATAGATCACCTGACTCGCCAAGACCGAGGGGAGAGGCGTCGACCACATTATTGAGGTAAATGGATACAAGTCACCTTCATGCGCACAATTAACTTGCCTCTTCTATGTAGGTCGGCGGCTCCGACACGATTTCAAAATGTGTCAAGGCTGTTAGGTATGCTGGGCAAGTCTACGTCATCGGAGCTGTATCCGTAAGATAGTTCGCCATCTTTCACAAATGTTTAATCGTATCGCATATAGGGTGACGGTGGTATACCTATCCGTGCCACGACCCACAAAGCCATCACGTTCCGAGGTATTCTAATCGGTTCGGTGAAGCAGTGAGTGATAGTTCCCCATCGACGGTCAGCTCACTGACTCGGACTGGCACTTGAGGTTCGAGGACATGAACCGTCTCTTCGTCGCCCGTCAAATCCACCCTGTCGTGGACAAGGTCTTTTCGTTCGAGGAGGCTATCGATGCGTACTCTTATCTGGAGTCGCAGAAGCATGTAGGCAAGGTCGTGATCAAGGTGGCGAAGAATTGATTGTTACGCATCGTACCAATCCAAGGGTAGTAGTGTAAAGATGGTGTACGTATGTGTCTGGTTTAGAATAGATCCGAAATTACTCTTCCTTGGCGGATCAAGATGGTTCCATCACCGAATTGAAGGTGTCTTATGAGTCAGGAGACACTTGAAGGAAGTTTAAGGAATCACACTGCCTAGCCGATTTTCTTTTTCTTGCATTAGTGAGCGTCGGAAGAGAATTGCGCAGACTGGGCATTTACCATTTTGACATACCCAATTGAGGTCGTTGCCGAGGTCGGGGTTCCGAGCTACCTACGTTACTTCACCACCACCATCACTCGGTCAGAAATTTACTACGGTGGTGTCTCAGTTGACCTTTCCTTTGCCAAAACGAAGGAGGTGCGACATCAATTTTGACGTTAGTGGACGACGGGCGCCTACCGGTAGGCAGCAGACCAATTAGAAGCTGTCAAACTGTTACATGTCCAACCCTGACATACCGCTTCACACCATCGCTCCCAAGTCACGATCACGCGCAGGGTACGCTCCTCTCATCGACCAGCACGACGACACTTTACAAGCACACGACCGAACACCCGAGGGCACAAACATGCACCCAGCTGCACTCAGGAGCGCTGCCACGGCGCGTGGGTTCGGGGGCGGACGTTCGAAAGGCAAGGGGAAACAACGAGAACGATACGCAGACGAGTCGGACGAAGAAGCCACGTTGTTGCTGGGACACGTGGAGAGGGGTGCGGATGGTGATCCTGACGGTGACGACGATGGTGATATTGGCAGCGAGGGACAGAGTTCGACAAGGCTGAAGCGTTTGGAAGGATCGC
Organism: Boletus rubescentipes; assembly: GCA_038092775.1. Classification (NCBI taxonomy): domain Eukaryota; kingdom Fungi; phylum Basidiomycota; class Agaricomycetes; order Boletales; family Boletaceae; genus Boletus; species Boletus rubescentipes. Next base: position 17,955 of record JBBPRA010000060.1, read on the forward strand.
AAGTGTCCAGGGTGCGTTGGTTTATTTTGCGGGCTGGGCACTGCGATCACGGACACCGGTATTCATGCCTTGGTTCTGACAGCGTTCATCAACGCTCAGCAGAGCGGCAAGTAGGGGTAGAGGAGACAAATCCCGTACCATCCCATTCAGACCTCCAGGTGAGCGATTTGTTACTGGCTCTTGATCACCGTACATGACATTTGTCGTCCCGTTTGCCTGACAGAGAAACTCCAATCGCACTTCCCTCCCAACATCGTTCGCAACCAAAAGTACAACATATTCACCTTCTTTCCCGTTGTTCTATACGAACAGTTCAAATTCTTCTTCAACCTGTATTTCCTGCTTGTCGCACTGTCGCAGTTCATCCCTGCGCTCAAGATTGGTGCGCTCATCAGAATGTCACCTCTCCTTTTTTCGTTGCGTCTCATATGGACCATTCTTTAGGCTTCATAATCACGTATGTTGCACCACTCGCTTTCGTGCTATGCGTTACAATGGGAAAGGAAGCATACGATGACTACAAACGCAACCTCCGAGACCGCGAAGCCAATTCTCAAAAATACTTGATATTGGTTCCTCCTCCCCCTCATAAACGCATTAGTTTCCGCTCATCCGAGTCTACGACGCTTTTCGACGTCGCCGATCCTGAACTCCAGGAACAATCCCACTCTCATCCAGATCCAGGACCACATACGCGTTCTGTACCGTCTTCGTCACTCAAAGTCGGCGATCTCGTACTCCTTGAGAAGAACGATCGCGTACCCGCTGATATGGTGTTACTCCGGACATCCGATCCCTCTGGAACTTGCTTCATACGTACGGATCAACTCGATGGTGAGACAGACTGGAAAGCCCGCGTTGCGGTCAGCGCGACGCAAGGGTTAAGAGGGGGTGAAAGAGAGATTATGATGCTCGACGGAGAGGTCTATGCTGATGCCCCGATCAAGGACATTCACAATTTCGTCGGCACCATCACTGTACACTCGACGTCGAATTCTGCACATGGGAACTTTACCCCGAGCGTGGAATCCCTTTCGGCGGAGAACATGCTTTGGGCGAATACTGTATTGGCGGCAGGGTCTGCTGTCGGGTTTGTGGTGTACACGGGAAGTGAGACGAGGGCGGTTATGAATACAAGCCATCCCGAGACAAAGGTTGGGTTGTTGGATCTGGAGATTAACAGACTCGCCAAGGTACGTTCCGTCTCAATGTATCACATGTCAAGGTCTTCCTGCCGTTGAACCGACGCTAATGATGTATTACTCTTCCTAGATCCTTTGTGCGGTCACGTTTGCGCTCTCCGTAGTGCTTGTAGCGTTGAATGGGTTCCGGGGACTTTGGTATATCTATGTGTTTAGATTCTTGATTCTCTTTTCGTCCATCATTCCTATCAGGTGTGTCTCCCATCTTCATGTCATTTTTCCGCTTCATGCCTGTCTTCGTTTTTCCCCTCTTGATTCTAATTTCTGCATTTATGACTATGGCTAATCTCTCGTCAAAAGTCTCCGTGTTAACCTGGACATGGGCAAAACGGTATATGCGCAGCAAATTATGTCGGATAGCGAGATTCCAGGCACGATCGTCCGCACAAGCACACTCCCAGAGGAACTTGGAAGGATCGAATACCTGCTCAGTGACAAGACTGGGACGCTCACACAAAACGGTTCGTGTTATCTCCATTACCTCTCCAAAAGCACAATTGACAGATTATTCTAGAAATGGAGATGAAAAAGCTACACATGGGCACGATATCTTATGGGTATGACTCAATGGACGAAGTTGCGCATCAGCTTGCGATGGCGTTTGGAGCTGAACAAGGTACCTTGTGTTTCCTTGTTGAAAGAATGTTCCTGATATCTATGATTTTGCAAGGTCCCAGATCTGGATCAATTGCAACGGGTGCACAACTTGCTACTCGTGGCCGCAGAGATATGTCATCCAGGCTGCGAGATGTCGTCCTCAGTCTTGCGTTGTGTCATAATGTAGGCATTTTTACCTACCCACCAAGGTGCTTATCGATTGTTTTACCGCATAGGTAACTCCTGTCGCGAACGATGACGGTACAATAACCTACCAAGCATCTTCCCCTGACGAGGTTGCCATTGTCAAATGGACAGAGTCGGTCGGTCTGACACTTATCGCACGGGACCGTACCTCGATAACCCTACAAACCCCCACTGGTTCTTCGCTCAACTACGACATCCTCGAGCTCTTTCCATTCACCTCCGAGTCCAAACGTATGAGTATCGTCGTACGTGAGGCCCACACTGGCGAAATTTTATTCTTGCAAAAAGGCGCGGACGTGGTCATGGCAAGGATCGTGCAGAAGAATGATTGGCTCGAGGAGGAAACTGGGAATATGGCACGAGAAGGGCTAAGGACGCTGGTAGTTGGCAGGAAGCGATTGACGGCGCAACACTACGCGGCGTTTAAACAGCGACACCACGAGGCGAGCGTGAAGACCGAGGGACGGAACGAAGCGATGGCGGCTGTTGTCTCGGACTATTTGGAAAGAGATTTGGAACTGCTAGGGTTGACGGGCGTCGAGGATAAGCTTCAAGATGAAGTCAAGTCGTCGTTGGAGTTGTTGAGGAACGCCGGGATCAAGATTTGGATGCTGACGGGCGATAAAATCGAAACAGCGAGGTGTATCGCCATCTCGACGAAACTCGTCGCGAGGAACCAGTACATTCATGAAGTTGCAAAACGTGAGTTTGACCTCGTCTCTCTCAATATCAGTGGCACTGAGCAGCTTGTTAGTGAAAACGTCAGACCAGGTTCGTGACGAGCTCGAGTTCCTGCAATCGAAACTCGATTGTTGTCTCGTCATCGATGGTGAATCCTTGCAAGTATGTTGGGCCCTCTTGTGTGCATTCGATTAGTCTGATGTTTGTTGTGATAGCTCTGCCTGAACTTGTACAAGAATGAATTCATCGAGATCACCACGAAGCTGTCCGCCGTCGTTGCCTGTCGTTGTTCCCCTACGCAGAAAGCAGACGTGGCGCGCCTCATTCGTCACTACACCAAGAAACGGGTATGTTGTATTGGCGATGGTGGGAACGACGTGAGCATGATACAGGCTGCAGACGTCGGTGGGTCCAGCACTGACGACGGTCCCCCACCTCAACTCACTCGTTCTCTAGGCGTCGGAATTGTCGGAAAGGAAGGAAAACAGGCCTCGCTCGCTGCTGACTTTTCCGTCACTCAATTCAGTCATCTCACGAAGCTTCTCATGTGGCACGGCCGCAATTCTTACCGTCGTTCTGCCAAACTCGCTCAATTCGTCATTCACCGCGGTCTCATCATCTCAGTGATGCAAGCCGTGTTCTCGGCGATATTTTACTTTGCACCCATCGCATTATACCAGGGATGGCTCATGATTGGCTATGCAACGATTTATACGATGGCACCCGTGTTTTCGTTGGTGTTGGACACGGATGTGAATGAAGATTTGGCATTGATATACCCCGAGTTGTACAAGGAACTTACAAAGGTACGCGCCAAGTGCTTGTCTGCGCGCACTCTGCAAAGACGTGAACCCTCATTTGTTCTTTCTTTTCAGGGCCGAGCGCTCTCTTACAAGACGTTCTTCCAATGGCTGATGATCAGCGTATACCAAGGTCCGTCTACTCTGCGACCTGCATCGAGGAACCGTCCTGCTTACACTTGATTCTTGCGAACGCAGGCGCGGCGATTATGCTCGTCTCCCTCGTCCTCTTCGAGACCGAATTCTTGAATATCGTCTCCATCTCCTTTACCTCGCTCATCCTAAACGAACTGATCATGGTCGCGTTGGAGATCACGACTTGGTACGCCCGTCTCTCGTTGTTGTGCTTGCACCGCCGTTTGACATTCCCACTCCTCTTCCCCATAGGCATACGTACATGGTCATCTCCGAGGTGGTCACGCTCTTCTTTTATGTCATTAGCATTGCCTTCTTGCCGGAATACTTTGGTACGTGTCTCTCTTTGGCTTGATCTCCGCAACCGACGACTCACCCGCTCGCTCGCCAGACCTCGAATTCGTGGTGTCCACTCGTTTTGCGTGGAAAGTGGCTGTCATCGTAGCGATCAGCGCACTGCCTCTGTACGTTATCAAGCTGATACGCAGTCGGATCGCGCCCGCGGTGTCAAGCAAATTGCTCTAGCCCTTGTTCCATAGATTGCTCTTCTTTGTTAATTATTTCCTTACCGTTGCGGGACTGTAACAGGGACATTCGCGCAATACAGAAACATTTTCAAATCTTTATGATGTATTTCTGCTTTGTTTACCTCGAACGTACCATCGACTAGACGGATATTGCAGATGAAGCACATGAGAAACAGGTCAACGTCGAGTTGGGTACAAAAGGGACGTCAACGATCAGGAAGGAGAGAGGGGGGAAGAAGGTAAACAAAGTACTAATGTGTTACTACACTGATTAGGTAAAGTCAGTTGCCAGCGTGAGGTGGGGGTGAGGGATTGATGGGATTAACGAATGCGTTCGGGAAAAAACCTGCAGGAGACTGCCAAGATGGTTCTGGGCTGATGTTCCCCCACAGCGAGCTACCGAGCGGGGGTGGCCGTGAAGAGAAACCAGGTAGAGGTGCGGGAGGACCCCAGGGCGGTCGTGCTTCGACGACGGAGCGCGGGCTGGTCGTGGTCCAGGATTGACCGACAGCTCCAGGTACCGTACGTCGTCCGGGGGGCGGGACGACTTCATCATCGTCTGCTGCGAGGGCAGATGATCCCAAGACGCCTTTGGGACTGGGAGACCGACGGACAGGCGAACCAGACCTGGATCCAGATGTTTCACCAGTATTGGGTCGCGCGATAGGTGCTATCGGTGCCGGGGGTGCAATCGGAGCGATGGGAATCGGCCTTGCAACGGGACCGGGACCCGGCTCCGGCAAGGACGCCTTTCTGGAAGGACCTGCAGCGAGCATCGTCGGGGAGGCGAGGGGATTCTGGGCCGATTTCGACGGAGGCCCTATAGGCGCGGGTTGAGGAAGTCCACGGTTAAAAGGTGGGTCGAAGGGTGACGGTGATCCAAAGCCTCTCGGGAGAACGGAGGGGGCCAGCGATGGTGGCGGGCCTTGTGGCATTGAAGGTCCAGGTGCAAAGACTCCAAACGGCGGAGGCGGTGCATAAGGAGGGAGCGCCGTTGGTGGCGGGACCATCCCCGAAGCTGGGGGGTACAAGGGAGCGACAGGAGGAGGTGGGAAAGTGATCGAAGAAGAAGGAGCAATAGGAGTAGCAGGCTGGGATGAAGTGGCCAAGGGGCGCTGAGGGGTTGCACGACTGGGAGTAGCTACTGGGGTGGGTGTGGACGTAGATTTGTTCAGGATCTTCTTTGTAGAGCCATTACTACTCTGCGAACGCTGAGCAGAACCTGAGGCACGAGGAGAGGTAGGTTGGCGAGTAGTCTTGGCTGCAGCGCGTTGCTGTTGTGCAAGACGTTCCTTCTCAGCCTTCTCCTCTCGTTCCTTGGCCATCTTCTTCTCTCGCTCCTCCTTCTCCTGCTGCTCCTTCCTGGCAGCCTCGCGTGCAGCCTTTTCCGCAGCAGCCTTGGCCTCCCGTTCCTCCCGAGCTTTGCGCTCCTTCTCCTCTCTTTCACGCCTTTCCTGCCTCACCCTTTCCTCCTTTTCTCTGCGCTTGCGTTCCCGCTCAGCCTCGCGCTCTCTTTCCTCTGCAAGGCGTTTGCGACGCTCTTCATCTTTGCGTTGCTTCTCCTCTTCGGCGGCCTTGCGAGCCGCTTCGCGCTTGGCTTTCTCTTCGTCCTTTTTCTTGCGCATCTCCTCCTCGTGTGCTTGTTGCTTGGCCTTGACAGCCGCCTCCTCAGCCGCCTTCTCTGCAGCCTTGGCTGCTCGCTCTTCCTCCTTGGCAAGTTTCTGCTGCCTGAAACCACACTTGAGTAACAGCACGCGAAACAGTGAAACACACCATACTTTTTCTTGTCCTTTTTCTTCTGGTTCTGCGTCTGCTTCTTGGCTTCCCGTTCCTTCGTGAGCTTGTCTTCGTCCTCGAGCTCACGAAGGAGCTGTTGTTGACGTTCCTGGGCGACCTTTTCGCGGTACGCTTGAAGGACGCGCTGCTCGAACATGCGGGCCGCGAAAATAGAAAACATTCGCTTTCCCTCCTCCATCTTCTGCTCCTCGGTCATGACCTTCATGTCACATAGATCGCTGAGCGCAAGGAGGGAAAGCCACCACTGAGATCTCACCTCCTCATCGTCATCCTCGTCATCTTCATCCTCTTCCTCTTCGTCCTCGTCATCGCCCTCATCATCTTCCTCGACATCACTATCGTCCTCAACATCCGCCGCAGCTTCCTCCTCACGTTGCATGCGACGTTCAGCAAGTTGCTCCATCATCTCCAGAAACTTCTGTCCATCGTTTTTCAACAGATCGTCGGCAACGGTCAGGATATTGTTGGGCCCTGCAACAAAGATGAAAAAAAGCAGAAACGCAGATAGGAGTGACGTGCCTGTTACAGTGAGGCTACTGCCCAAATTAAATAGCCCATCTCGACCGTTGGCCTTTGTACCGTTCACCGGCCTACGCCCGCGAGAACCGGCATTTCTTCGATCTTGAGGTTTCACTTCCTCCTCTTCCTCGTCCGCAGCATCCTCCTCGTCCTCCTCTTCCTCTTCCTCCTCGTCCTCTTCGTCATACTCTTCATCCTCGTCATAATCCTCCTCGTCACCCTCATCATCATCAAACTCACTTTCATGTTTCGGAGGTTTTCGGCCATTGGTGAGAGCGGGTGTTCTGTTCGACCGCGGAGGATGGTGTGTGGGTTTGGTATGGGGATGACCAACGACAGTACCGTTCTTATCGAGTTCGACGCTGCCAGGAAAGGGCCCAGGGCCAGGTGGAGGTGGTATGGTGCCGCCGGAATTGACATAGCGCTGCTGATAGTTCGCGTACTGTTCTAGCTCCTCGTAATAAGCATCGTACAGTACCTCAAGCTCTTCTTCGATTGCATGTCTAAAAGTCGATTGACGAGGATGCCACGAATGCAGTCGTAGAATTTTTTTCCGGAACCGATCGGCGAAAGCAGGGCAAAGAGGAAAAGGCCAAAAAGTCAACGACGTCAGCTTTTCATTCTTCAAAATCAAGAAAAGTGAAAAAGGGTACCAACCGCTTCCGCCCACAGACAGCACAACTACAGCTATGCTTCTGTTGTTCCTTCATCTTCCTTAAAACAGTGTCCTTCTCGATCTTGACCAAATTGCGGCGCTCGTCCTCTCCTAGACCGAGCCAAAACTCTTTGATCCGTTCGCGCTCCTCGGTCGTACTCGTGCTCCAGATCTTGCTGTTATTTTGGGAGCTCTTGGTGGAGCCCGAGCCGGCCGGTGGACGAGGTTTGTGAGGGGCAGATGCATTTGACGATGGTGGCGATGGATGGTGGTGTGTATGATTATGTGGATATGAATGGGCGGTTGCCGGTGCCTTTGATGCAGCTCGTGCGGTCCTGGCAGGCTGCTGGCCGTTAACGGGAACGGCTGCGGTGGCGGTATTGGTGGTTGTAGTGGCTGCTGCTGTCGGCGCGTACGACATTGGTTGTTTTCCTTGTGCCCGGGAACTTGGTGGGGGGTTTGCAGAAATGTTTTCTTTTGTCGCTGCTCGAGCTGCAGGCATGGCGTTGGCGGTGAGAGGAGGACGCTTTGTCAAATCCACCGTTGCCGTGGGACGACCTCTGCCCTTTTCCGGCCCCGACTCCGGTGCCGGGTTTGCCGAGCGTATGTCAGGAATGGCTGCCGAGTTCGGCACGGGAGGAGCCACCGGAGATTCGGCCGGATTTTTAGCAGGGTCTTTCCTCTTTTTCTGCTTGTTTTGCTTAACAGTCTCAGCAGCCCCAACTGGCTCAGGCAAACGCGTAGTAGCGCTAGTCTTAGTGCTAACCTCAGTGGCCTTCTGCGGTCTTGTCGCTGTCGCTGTTGGGGATCTCTCTCCATAACTCAGAACAACGTGGGCGACTGGATCAGGATTTGAAGGATGCGGACCAGCGGGAGGGCGGGCCGGGTGAGGCTGCAAGTCAAACTCGTCTTCTAGGTCTTCCTCCTCAAAGTTGCCCTCATCTTCGCTGTAGTAGTCATCCTCTGCAAACTCGTGCTCCCCACCTTCAAATTCATTGAGAAGCACGACGTTTGTCTGTGGTAAAGGGCCACGAGGAGGCTGGCCAGGCGCTGGAGGCACCGCACCTAGTGCCGCGGCTGCTGCTTGTTCCACGGATAGTGTGAAGGCGGGATCGGAAAATATGGATGGATCAAAAGGCAACGGCGGGTATGCACCTGGGGGATATCCCGGAATGCCCTTGGTGGCCATGGTTGCCGTCGCCGTCGCCGTACCATTCTTGAGGTACGTATCTGATTGCACCATCTGTTGGGCGATATTGTACATGGTTTGTGCCTTCGAGACTTTCATCAGTAAACGGTACGCAACAAAGGGACAATCGTGCTCACGAAATTTTTGATGTGAGGCGGAAAAGATGACCAATATTCATCGTCTGCTAACGCGGGGCCGTTGGCTCCATTCGGCTTAGGGAAAGGAGGGTGAGGGATGGGATGGGTCGCTTTTGTCCCCGTGCGGCCATTTGATTGAACCTCGATGTTGCGCCAGTGCAAGTCGTTCGGGGTAGCCAGGATTTCACCGTGAAGCTGAGTAGTCAATCCAGCGCCGGAACGGGCGAGCGCCGTCGCAGACGTCGCGACGTATCCGGTGGTAGTGATGTGTACCGACTCGAGCTGCGGAGAGAGGCCGTTTATGGGCGGCAATGGCATATCGGAACCCTCAAGGCTTGGCACGTCATCGCAAGGGTCGGCATCGTGGAGTGTGGCTTGCTTTCCCTTGCCCTTCCTCTTTTTGTGCTTCTTGGCATTCGAAGCAAGCGCTGGGGAGCTCGGGTTGGGGACAGAAGAAAGGGCAACGACGGGCTGTTTAGCCTTTTGAGACTTTCCTGCGGCCATACTATACGATTTCAGGGTAGATTAACAACCCCATGCTGTAAAGTGTCGAGGTGTGCTCACCAGAGGTATCAAGCTACCCAAACGGAACGGCAATGATTGGGTTGATTATGTGCCCTGTAGAGAAGGCGAAAGAGGTAGATGCGATGTTGTGCGATTATCAAAGGCGATGGGAGGACGGAGAGCACAAGGACGTTCACAGACAGTGTCGAGTGTCGCCCTGATCACTTTAACACGCCCAAATCGGCAAGCGCCGCCGCACGTGACATTGTCTGATTCGGACAACGGAACAGCGGAACGGACCCCGACGCCGATCCAGAAACACAACCCTCGGTCACTTGTTGCTCAAAGTACAGTCCAAGCGACAAAGAACTAGACGAATATCATCATCTTCCCTAGTAACAATATTAAGGTATTGTTCCTACACACAACCCTAGTTTAATTGCTTCCTAGGTTACGTGCTATCTAGTATGTTGATGTCTGGCAAGTTTGTCCAATGCTTCAACATGCATTACCAGACATTATGCATCGGTATGCTTTGTATTATATCATAGTGTTCTCTAGCATGAGAACTTGCGACTTGGAGAAGCTCATCTGTTGAAAATGCAACAATCTCCTCGCCAGACGGCCGCAGAACAACATCCTTGATAGAAACCCAACACCGTTGGATGAACTCCCACCGATGATCCGTCACATGTGGATTATCCGGTCGCGTCGGTGTCTCCCCCTTGAAAATCGCGGCAACGATCTGTATGTCGCGGGAATAGTAATGATACGGGACTTTACCAGACAAAATCTGTTTAACATAGCATGTGTCAATTGAAATGATACGAGAGAGCAACGCTACAAACCTGGAACATAATACTACCAAAGGAGTATACATCGCTCTGCGTTGTTGGTCTGGTGTGCTGAGTCTTCGCATCTCCGTGATCCACAAGATCGAGCAGCTCGGGAGCTGCCCATCGCAATGTCCCTCTCGGTTTTCCAGTGGAAGAGGTGGCAAACGTCGATCCCCCTATTTCGTCCAATATCGTCGAGAGACCAAAGTCGCTGATACGAGCTCTGCCATTGGCGTCAACGAGCACATTGGACTACACCATTAGCACGTTGGGTTATTTATATAGTAGTGAGCGTAGACGATAGTACATACGCCAGATAAATCGCCGTGCACAATAGATTGCCAATGCACTAGGGAGAGCATGCTGCATGCTTGATGTCATTGATGCATGGAGTATCGTAGGGCACTCACGGTATTGCAAGCCAGAAGCAACATCATGAATCTACATCATCAAAACAATTAATATTTGTAATCGGCTACATAGGTCATGCGTACCAGCTCGAGAAGTTGACGTATTTTCAAGTTGGCGTCACAGCGTTCTAGGTATGACGTCAGCGTGCCATTTTCGAGCCACGGGCACACCATCGCAGGAAATGGTCCGAATCCCGAGGTTGTCCCAAACAATGATAGAACATTGGGATGATCGAGCTTCATCCAAACTTTGACCTCGCGTCGAAGTCGCTAGAAAATCCCAATATCAGAGGCAAAATAATGACACAATGGGTTCCGTACGCACCCTTGTTTTCTTGGAATAGTTGTCCTCGGCGGAGTACACTTTGATCGCTTTTATTGCGACCTAGAGGAATCTCCGAGTCAGTCGTCTTATCGAAGAACCGACGGGTATGTACCTTGATTGCCGTCTGGTGTACACCGACTAATGTGTATATACCTTTATAAATGTCCGCGCACCCGCCTGCTGCTACAGGGAATTCTCCATCTCGAGTGATATATGTGCTCAAGTCGGGAACCTAGAGCCGATAACGACTCGTGTAAGCTTCTCCGAGTCAGCACGCTTGCTGATGGGCAGCTTACATTTCGTTCTGCACGTTCGCGTGCAAGGGGTGGGAAGTAAGGCTTCGTATTGTCAACGCCGAAAGTGAGGGCCCGTCTGTATGACATGTTGTGGATATAGTTTGGAAATCCGCTGGCGGCGAACCAGGCATCTGGCAGAAATCCATCATCGCGAGGGCGCTTATGTCGAGCCTCGCTATGTGCAGCTGTGCCGACTGGATCAATCGGCCTTTTTCCATCATTCATTCGAGGAACGGAAGCAGTATCCACGCTTGAATTTTGTAACTGTGTCGGCGCATTGCTCAGCGAGTGGGGCATCGTCCGGGTTATTGTCACGATTCAGGTTGGGAAGAATGCGGTATGCTGTGCAAGACAGAGATAATTTCAATGCGCCCCCAAAACGCCGATCCGCATCCCACCCCAGATTTTTGGTGATCTATGTGGTCTGAATCATCCGATCAGAGGGCCCGGAGGTAGAGACAATGTGAGAACCTAAGTAACACGGGTAATTATAATATTCTCAGCTTGATTGAATTCTGTGATTCGTGCACTTTGTCATCTGTTTTCCTCCGAGTCGCCGCTCGAATGATCGAATCCCACCCAAGCGAGAAGGATCAGGTCCAAACACTAAGAGTACATCACATTCACTACTTAGTTGAAAATGTATTGAACGCTGCCCTACGTACGACTTAGTCGCTCCGTAGGCTGCTTATGGAGACTCTACGAATTTCATCTATTGGAAACATGACAATCTCCGTACTAGAAGGCCGCTGAGCACTGAATGAAGACCAACACCGTTGAATGAACCCCCACCGACCATCCGTCACATGTTGATTATCCGGACGCCTAGGTGTCTCCCCCTTGAAAATGGCAGCAATGATTTGCACGTCGCGGGAATAGTAATGATACGGGACCTTGCCGGACAGAATCTGCTCAGCGTTGGAAGCGTCGTCACGAGTCTGGAAAGCTGGAAAATGGTAACACCACAGACCTGCAGCATAAGACTACCAAAGGAATATATGTCGCTTTGTATTGTTGGTCCAGTATGCTGAGGCTTCGGATCTCCGTGATCCACAAGATCAAGCAGCTCGGGGGCTGCCCATCGTAATGTACCTCTCGGTTTTCCGGTGGAAGAAGTGGCGAATGTCGATCCGATTTCGCCTAATATCGTCGAGAGACCAAAGTCGCTGATACGAGCCCTTCCATTTCTGTCAATAAGCACATTGGACTACATGACCAACATGTCAGACCACGTGCATCGGTAGTGAATGTGGACCATGGTACGTACGCCGGACAAATCACCGTGGACAATAGATCGCAAATGCACTGCCGGAGATAATGTTTCGTATCAGTAATAGCGATGTTTAGTTGGCATAGGGCACTCACGGTACTGCAAGCCGGAAGCGGCATCGCGAATCTACAGCATCAAAACAATCAACATATTCAATCAGCAAAAAGATCATGCGTACCAGAGTGAGAAGTTGCATTAATTCCAGGCCAACACCATGGCGCTCTAGATATGACGTCAGTGTGCCATTTTCGAGCCACGGGCACACCATCGCAGGAAACGGTCCAAATCCTGAGGTTGTCCCAAACAATAATAAAACGTTGGGATGATTGAGTTTCATCCAGACTTTGGTCTCGCGTCGCAGTCGCTAGAAGATCCAAATATCAGGACGAGATGATGTGACGGAAGGATTCCATATGCACTTTTCTTTTCTTGCGATGGCTGTCCTCCGAGTCGGCAGAGAACACCTTGATTGCTTTTATTGCAACCTAGACGAATTTCAGTCGTCCTATCGAAGGACACAACAGATATATACCTTGATTGGTGTCTGATGTACACCGGACAATGTACCTTTATAAATGTCCGCACACCCACCTGCCGCTACTGCGAATTGTCCGTCTCGGGCGACATGCATGCTCAAGTCAGGAACCTGGACCCGTAGTAACTGAGGTGAGCTTGCCAGCGCACTTGTTAGTTAGCAGCTCACACTTCGTTGAGAGAATTCGCGCAGAGTATATGGTTCTTGAAGTGATTTTCGCCGTATTCTTTCGCTGCCCAGAGTACTGCCAACGGGTAACACATCTTGGGCCGAGACCGGAGATGTAATGATCATAGAATCTGGTAGAACTGCATCGATCTGGCTTGTTCCATTAGGGCCAGGGAACCAAGGTCCACGCTCAGTGGGTGTTGCAATTGCGTTAGTGGATTGTTGAGCAAGTGGGCCGTCGCCATGTCCCGAGCCCGCGTCCCAGACCGTGGGCATTCTTCGGCGTTGTATTCTCTCGCCGCCCAGGGCGGTGCACAATACATCTCGGGGCCGCGAAAGGCGTTTCGGGGGCGGAGGACCAGACGAGTCCGAGTCAGGAGATACATTGAACGCGGAATCTGGCAAAGTTGCATCATCCCGAGGGCGTTTATGTCGAGCCGCACCATGTGCATCGGCAGCGCTGTCGATTGTCTCGATCGGTCTTGTTCCATTGTCCATTTGAGCTAGTCTGGTAACAAGGGAAGCGCAGTCCACGCGTGAAATTTTCAACTGCGATGGCGCATTGCTGAGCGAGTGAGGGGTCATCATCGTTCAGGTTGAAGGGGAAAAATGGACACAGACACAGCATCGTGCCGTGTGAGACGGAAATAGCACACCCTCAGAACGCCGGTCCAGTCCGCACCCTAGATTTTCATGATCACGACGATCCGTCTGGTTTGATCGAAGAGCGGGACCAAACAACGCGGACAACTCAACTTGATATAAGAATAAGCTGTCGGGCAACAAGTAAACACGGATAGTCATACGTATCGAATCCACGATGGACGTCCGTGCTGAATTCATGCACGTCATTACTTTCCCCCAAGATGTATACTCTCGCACGTCCATTTAGATCAAACGGCGAGCAGCAAATGGGGGTCATCGCCTTTGAAAATGGCACTTGACAAGATTCGCACAAAACACGCGGGGTATGCAACAAAGGGAATATCAATACGACTGGTAAATATCACATTCAACAAAACCAAGCCCAAAAAGAAAACCGGAACTCACATACCGCAGCAAACAACCTCGCATCCGACGACGTCTCATACACATCCCCTCCCGCCGCTCCATTCACCTTGACCACCTCAAACCGACCTACCACTGGATCCCAATGAAATATCCGCTTCACTCCTGACCAAACACACCACCGCACGCACCGCCAACATGACTTCGAAGCACCCCCCACACCCGCCTTACTCACCCGAACCACGTACAGATCCGCCCCGTTCACCCTCGGATCCCGACGGCGCGCATCCCAGCACCGCTCCGGACGGGCAAGCGCCATTCGACCACTCTCGGCACATACACACGCCGGCTTCTTCTTCTTCTCTCCAACGCCCCTCTGCGTCCTCCCAACAAACGTCCCTGGACCACCCAAACACGCGCTACACCGGCCACCGTAATCGTTCCCGCCGTGATTCAAAATACGACTTTGGTTTTTCCCCCATCGTACCCCGCTGGCCCACTTGAACCTGCTGCTTAAACGAAGGCGACATACCCGTGACATTGAAAATGGCGTGCATCTCGGCGTGCATCGATACGGGCTTGCGGTGGCCCTGCGTCCGTACATGGTTGCCGTCGTAGTGCGTCCGGTGGTGGTTGTGTCCGGTAGATATGATCTTGCCGCCCTTCACGAGGATCGCTCCAAGATTGTAATTCATCGGGGACTGGAACAAAGGTCAGAAGGAGGTTTGGGCAAGTGGCATGTTTGCGTACCTTGGATGCAGCCTCGAGGCACTGAGAAAAATAATGCTGGGACTTGTGCATGATAAGTTGATAGACTATGTGAAGAAGTTCAATCAACACAAAATTAACTCAGCGACGAGTCAACAAGAACACGTGATCATTAATCGGACATAAATCCAAAGACTTGTCAAGTAGTACATAGCGTAAAGAATACCACAAGGAACGTCCCAGACCATCCAACCCAAGGGTAAAAGCATCACGAAATCAAGAGCTGTTTTGATACCAAAATCCGATTCGCCAACCTCGTCAAGTTGGCGTCCGCCACGATGACCTCGGGGACATACTCCACATTGAACGCCTGTTCGATCGCAGTGCAGATACGTTTCGCTTGGCCTTCTGACCAGAAGCTAAAGTCGTCCGGATCCCGCGCATCACCGAACGGATTACTCTCGTCGCTATCCGTGCTCGGATCGTGCGTGCCGCCACAAGACAAGGGAATGAGATATGGGTCATTGTCCAAGCACAAGGGAATGATGTCAGTGAGACATTCCCTGACAGACGTAAAATCGAGGCATGTCGGCTTGTTGACTACGTGATTGTTGAGTTCAATCGATAGGTGGTAATTATCAGCGGTCAAGACTCACCGTAAATTTCCAAAGGGCCATCAATCCCGAGGACATTGTGCTTGCCGTCGTGGTGATACCGGACCTAAGTTGGCAAGAACATACGTATGTCAATTGTTTGACTGCCGTGGCGGCTTGACGAGGGACTCACCTCATAGCGCCCGATCGTCCATGGAAGGGTCGAGCCCTGGAACACAACAGTCCCAGTTTGCGGGCCTTTCGGGGTCACATGTGTGTTGTCAAGAGGGGCATCACCATCCCATTCTTCATTGTGAACAGGAACCCAGAGTCCAAATGCCGCTATTTGCGTGATCAATGTTGACTTGTTCGCACCAACCTATCCGATGCTCATGTCAATCAAAAAACGTTGAGGGAGAATGAGGACGCCGCACCCTGTAGATGCCAATCCAGTCGCGCCGAGAGTGGCGCTGCGGTGCTTCCCACTTCACATGAATAGGCTCGCCAAGGTGGAACCGCGCATTACCGGATTTATTTGGACAAATCGAGAGCTTGTACTTGGCGGTATCATACGAAGCCAAGTCATTCGCAACACGTCTAGATCAAACAGATCACATAAATCAGTGACCGTCGATATCAGAAGGGATAAGTAGTCGGATGCTCACGTTATGACCAAGCGTTCGCGCGATTGTTGCAGAAGCACCTTGGTCTCTTGCATGACTTCTGATATCTTTGGCTTGGCTATGCGAGTTTCAGTTCAAAACCTCCAAGAAAGCACACCCTGTTCGACGCACATTTTGCCAAGAACTCTTCCACGACATCGGCAGTCTCTTCAAACACTTTATCAAACGTCCCCTTGACTTCCTTGGCAACCCTCCTAATCTCCGGCGCATGACGCCCAGCGCGAGACTCTAGAAGTCGCGCGTTCTTGCTCGCAACGTTTTTGATGACCTTGACGAAACCTGCCTCTTTGCGTAACGTATCACCATACAATTTGCGCATGTGAGGGCTATCGCTGTGATCAGCATGCAAAGTCGATCGCCCAGGAAACAGTGGTCCTTACGTCTCAACAGTGTGCAAAAACCACCAGTGTGCAAAGAACCTCAAGACCGCAAGGAGGCCAACAAGTTTACTTCCGCTGATAAGCGCGAGTCCAAGGAATGATGCACCACTCATGAGTTCGGGATTATCGAGATAACTTTGAACACCTCGGTCAGCAAGGTGTTGAAATAAAAATTCGAGAGAAATATCTCACCGGAAGATGCCAGTGTATTCCAAATGGGCAGGGAAGTCTTCTGTAAAGAAATCTCCGTAGAACCATCCTGGGTATGTCTACTTAGCAAACATCTTCTGATGGAGCCAAAACACCCACCAAAAACGCCGAGGACTTCATAGGACTCCATAGCCGCCCATATGTGAAGACCAATCAACAACTTTCAGGAATAAGCAACAGATACACCACGAGTAAAACTGGACGACATACCGCTCCCAAAGTATGACACAAAAGATCATCTCCTTCCATCCACGATCCCGGCAATTCATAAGTCTTCCAGGCGAGACCGACGAGGGAGACTGAAAAGCATATAAGCGACGAAAGTAGAGGTTGATAGAGAAGATACGTACTATACGTCATGCACAAGCTCATGTTATACAGCGACTTCCAATTCGTGAACGCCTCCTGCACTGCACCGTCACCATTATCGTTGACAGGATAGGTGTAGTTCTTGATGAAGTGGCGAACAAGGAACTTGGATCGGCTCTGCGCCCGTAGAAGAAGTCCCAAGCCAAAACTGTGGAAGATGCACCAAGCAGATGCATGAGCAAAGTGCAAGGCCAGCGTCGCGCGATGCGACAAGATCGGGAGACAGGAGGCAACCAATATGTAGAATATCAGCAGCACCAGCATCGCATCAGAAGACCTGATGCGTAAAGAATTCGGTTGAGCGAATTCTTTAGAAAGTACTCGGACGAGTAACCCTACCGTAGTAAATCGATGTTAAGCAGACCGACAACGTCACGTCTGAAGTACTTGTAATACAGATCATGTTCTGACACTGGTTGTTGTTTTACCGCAGTTTTCTTGAACGACTCGTTGCTCTCGCGTGGCGTACGGAGTGTCTTGTTCGGCTTCCGAGTCGGTGTATCTGTCTCGACTTCGGTCTCTAGCTCGGTATCGGAAGCAGTCTCGCCTTCGGTTGCAGGTGGGGTCGACAGTCCATCTGTGCAGTCTTCGCGGGAGGTTGGTGGTGGCGTAGGGCTCTGCTTACGAAGGCCATTCGACGCTAGAGGTTTGCGCACAGCGATCGGTTGACGTTTGCCATACATTCGTTCAATATCTAGAGGCACGTCAATGTCCCGCCATCAAGAAAAAGTATAGCAAGACGTACGCGGATTCTCAAAGAAAACCAAGAAAGCAAACTGAGCAGCATGGGCGATGAGACTGACAAACAACACGGGATAGCTGCCCACGATCAACGACAGACCATAGTAACCCGCGTAGCCTGTAAAGCATCCGACATGAGAGCCCCTTTGACAAATTGAAATGCGTAGGACGACCTACCGACAGAGTACATCGGGTGTGGTGCAAGCTCGAACACACCATCAAAGACGAGGTTACCGCGCTGGAAAAAGACATCGCCCCAGTACCAGCCGTAATCCTTGACAACGCCGTGCGCTTCCGTTTTGACCCAGAGATTGAACGCGATTAGTGCGACACCGCCAATCCAGCTAAAAACGTGTCACTCGCGAAAGACAATCCTTTTATGGTTAACACGCACCGCATAACGTGGACAGTGAACGAAAGTCCTGTAGGGACCCGGAAACAAGAAAAGGCAAACATGCAATACGCCAGGAAATCACTGCACACGGCCATTAGCATGACCACACAACCAGACAACATCCGACGCACTTTAAGAGAATAACATCCACCAACTGTCTGAACAAGAGCCATGTATTATATTCCAACGGAAGTTCCTAGAGAAAACGGATGCTATCAGCACGCGGATCAAGCTCACCCCGATCATCACCTACATCGAACGAGTAATCCTTGCCCATCTTGCCAGCAAGCTGGGCACGAATCCAGTTCCTCATGGCAGGTTTCCGATCCTGATCAAGCCATCCCAATCGCTGAATCTCTCGAACAATCCACTTTCGCTTGCTCTGTTTCGTGAGGACCCATCCCAAACCTGCATCGTACGCGGCCCGCCAAAACGCAAAATAGAAAAAGAAGAAAACTTTGGAGGCCGACCGCGGTAAGAGATAAAACAAGACGAGTTGCAAGCCCAGCAGCGATAAATTGAGGATGTCAAGGTGACTCTTTGGGTAAGCAGGGTGAAAGAGCGCAGTGAGCACGTCATGGGTCGTTGGCACCCGGAATACTATAAAGAAGACATATTAATAGTTGTGAGAGGCGCCCATCAGTGCTTCCACGCACCTTCCCCGCTGGGAGTCTTCCCCCACACCACCTCGTCTCGTCCAGCGTTCAAGCGCGGTTTCTTGTCTCGGTCGTCAGCGACATGAATTACATCGACCTGGTGGGATGAATCTGAGGGTTTCCTCTGGCGCAATCCCCGAGGAGTCTCCATCCCTATCCAAGTTGCGGTGATACGTCAAACGGAGAAGAACAAACGACGATGCAAAAATTGGCCCCATAAAAACGTTGAGCAAATTTTTACGTAAAAAAACGCAAGAGCATAGCCGAGCGGACACTTGCCCTTCTGCTTTCAACCATTTTTTTGCGACTGAAAATTGTACAAGTTCAGACGCATGAATTTCTTGATTCTTTGTACCCTTTTTATTCACTCTTCGTTCGACCTACTCCATCGAGCGTCGAGTTGCTAATGTTAGGGAAGATCGAGTTTCATCTACGAGGCATTTTTTTTGGATGGCTTCTGTCGAGTAGAAGTTGTCCCTACGAGGTGTCTCACATGTCCCTCTCCGAATCAAGGATAGCATACTGTGATTTCCTATACGATACATTGTATTAACAGGCTGCTATGATCCATACGAGACTTGCCAAGATCCGTGCATAATTATTATACAATCCATCTCAAACCGGATCATCCATAAGATCATCACAAAAAATCACCTGAAAGTTTGTTCGTTGCAGAGCACCCAAAGTTCAGTTGTCGAGCGTATCCTTGTAGCCCTTCTCGCTCTCGACCTCGCCTGGGATCTCTTCGAGCTTTTGAAATACCAATCAGCCACACGAACCGATTCCATACGACAAAGCAGCCCACCTTGTCAAAGTCGTCCAAACACTGCTCAATCCGTTGCATCGCCGTCTCCAGTTCCTCTTGCGAAATCACCAGTGGAGGCGCGAACCGAATACTACATCGCACGACATCATCAGCCATCCCCAAGATCATACATTAACGCACGGTCACTCACATGTTGACGTGCGTCGGCTTGGCGAGCACGCCCCGACTCTTGAGCAACAAACAGAATTGCCATGCCGAATGGCCTTTGAGACTCGCCGACTCGTCGATCACGACCGCGTTCAACAGCCCCCTTCCGCGGACCTCTTTGATCAAGGACGACTTCTCCCTGAGTGCATTCATACGCTCGCGGAAGATGCGTCCGAGGCGCTCCGCATTCGCGGCCAGTCTCTCCTCTTGGATGACATTCAATGCCGTCATGGCAACAGCACATCCAAGAGGGTTCCTAATAAAAGCCACGTTAAAACAACACCTCTATGATCGTGGTAGAGCACACTTACCCTCCGTACGTGCTTCCATGCTGACCGGGACCAATACAATCCATGACTGCACAATCGGCAAGTACCGCAGAAACGGGGTAAACTGAACGCGTGTCAGCCATTCTCGCAATCACCAAGGGAACACAAGGCTCGACGGACCTCCGCCAGAGAGTGCCTTGCCCAGTAAAACTATATCGGGTCGAATACCCTCATGCTCGCAACAGAGCATCTTCCCAGTCCGTGCCAGACCCTGGTTCCAGACCTCGGTGATCAGCATCCGATCGCATCGCAGCGGGGGAGGGGAACCGACCGTCTGGATCTCGTCACAAATAAGGAGAACATTCCGCTCCGTGCACAGCCTGCGAACTTCTCGAAGATACCCCTCGGGTGGAACGACGATGCTTCGAGGACCCGTCAAAGAGAGATCGCATACACGCCGCGGAGTACATACCCAGCTTCACCTTGGATAGGCTCCAACAAGAATGCAGCGACGTTCTTCCCAAAGTGATCAAGTGCACGCTTGAAATCCTCAATGTGACCGTACCGAATCGTCTGAACGGTTCCATCCTGATCCTTGTACGTAGGGCCAACGCCCGCGAGGTATGGTCCGAACCCGTCGCGGCTCTCTGGATCAGTGCTCATGCTGTGCGGTCCGAGAATAGATCAACAACTGACCACGAGACGGAACTTGATCACCTACCTGATGACACCCAAAGTCCTTCCGTGGAAATTCCCCGCAGCGCTGAGAACAATCGCCTTGCCTGGATCGACATCTTTGGTAGGTGTCTCGTACGCCCATTTCCTCGCCACCTTTATGGCGGTCTCTACGGCCTCGGCACCGGTGTTCATAGGAAGAACCCGGTCATAGCCAAAGATCTCTTTCATCTGCCTTGCAAAGCGTGGAAAGACGGAATTGTAGAATGCACGCGAGGACAGTGTGAGTTTCTGAGCTTGCTCTACAAGAGTAGCAACTATCTTTGGGTGACAATGACCCTTGAAAACGTGTTGTCCGCATGAGCCAAGACGATTCCACCACGCATATCCAAGCCAACACAGACCTGGTTCACCGCGCTACAATACACATCGTGTGAGCGCCAAGAACCACGAAGGTGAAAGAAGCCCTACGAATAAGCAGAGAGCATGTCTATGTATTCGTTGCCTTCGGGATCCCATACTCTGACCAAACAATCGATCAGCGCTTTCGATCAGAACCAAGGCAATGCGATTCGCGAAACGTTCTCACTTGACGCCTTTTGCGGAATCGAAGACGACGGGCAGCGGATGGTAACTGTCGAGGGAATAACATGATTCGTCAGTCAACATCTCGGCAGTGCTCGCCATGCCACGACGATGATGATTGGCCCAGAGATTTTCATAATGGCCTCGTGCGAGGCACCCATGAGGGATTCGGCGATTGGGTGAGAGTTGACTTACTTGTGTGCGCTGTAGTCATATTCCATCTGAATCAGAGCCGCGGAGGACACCCTCTCGGACGGCGCACTGCTTGTTCGGCTCTGCTTGCGCGCGTGAAGAGCGTTCGAATGGCCATTGGACGCCGCTGGTTCGTTGCTTGGGAATGTCGTTGCTGGTGCCATGTTGGATACAATTTATGAGTGGTACGATGATGAAAGTTGTGGTTCAGCGTAAGAAAGCGCCGTCCGTGGCTGAGCGCCCAAGCTTTGAAGCAGGTTCGGGCCAAGTTCCGCCCGCCGGAATCAAACCCGGTCAGTCCAGCCTGAAATCACATTACTCAAACGCGACCCGAGTGGGCCAGCACCGCTAGCAGTTCGCGTAACATGTATACAATAAGTACGGTCAATATAATCGTCAGAAATGTCATTGTAGATCGGACGGCCATTCCCTCCGTCTCTTCCATCTCCCAGCACTGTCGAACCGTGGATTCGTTGGGTAGTTTAAGCCATCGTCAAGGTGACGTCCAATAGGCACTGAAACACACGAGAGGAACGGATCAGGAATCGGGTGTCGCAAAGCCGCACGAGGGAAAGACGCACGAATCCACCACCACACGTTCTTCCCCATCACCGCCTCCCAGTTCGCTCTGCGACTTCCTAGCCACCACAAGTTGCCCTCGATTCCGATTCTGCCCCACTCGCTATCCCACTCCTTGCGCGTTCGCCGCTTTGCACTGTGATAAATTTAGTCAAATCAACGAGGAAACGTCATACCACCCGGCAACGTCCAGCCAGCCGGTCCCGTGTGATGCACGTCATAAACGTCCCACAGTTGAATATTAGTAACGTACCGAAATTGATACCACTTGTGCGTTTGCGACAACAAGTTTTGTTCACGTTCTCGCATCGACCTGTAACCGAGTGACTCGACGTTCGTTTGGTTCAGCAGAATCAGATGAAGCTGCGACACGAATAGAAGGCTACAAAATATCCCAAAGAAGCCGGCACTGGCGGACATGTCGTCAGTCAGTTCAAAAACGTTTCGAGGGCAACAGCAACAAACAGGGCTATCACGACTATTTGCTGAGGGTCAAGTTCGGGGGCCGAGGTCCGTTGCCTAACGTTGAGGCCTAAAAGTGTCGAAAACGTCCAAAAACAAAACACCGTTCCCCATTGGAGGAAATTGACGAAAAACTTCAGGAACAAGCTGTAAATGAAGTCGAGACCGCAGACAAGAAACAGACACACTTTTTGGTTAAAAGCACCGACACATTGCCCGATCCCTAAAAAAAGGGAGGACATGTATCAACGTGTAAACTTCCCAGGAAAAGCATACCCACAAGGACAGTGGTGGTCATACTTTAGGATACACTTGACGCCAGATCAGAATGACGAGCACGTGGACGACGAAAATAGGACTTACTGTACCACATGCTCTACAATGATGCGCCCTGGAGGGTTTGACAATCTGACACCGACTGCAATATCGGTATTCCGGGAGAAGTACAGGGGTCGTCGTTGGACGTCGCACGAAAGTCGGCGGAGGTAAGGGAAGACCCAACTGGAGCGGATTCGCATGGGAGGGGGGCGTCGTGATATGTGGGGACTCAGGGGCCCCAAACACATCGCTAGCACGAGTCTCTTCCGGACCACGGGTCGGCGATTGAGAGTGAGAACTTTGTTCCAACTTCGCAACAGAAGAGGCCGCGGCAGAAAACTGAGATACGACTGTTTTGCTCTTCCCAGAACCAACCGACGATTGTGGATGATGCTTCTTTGCAGGTTCATGCGTGGGAGGATGAGAGGCGTTGGGGGTGGGAGACATGAGTTCGTAAGAAGTTCCGCGGACGTCAGTGGAGTTGAGCGTTGATGATCTGTCAGTATGGCCATAGCCTGGTCTGGTGGTCGTCTGGGTATACTGTGAGCCGGAAGAGGTACGGGAATGAGTAGAAGGAAAAGGCAAGAAGGAATCTTATCGGAAGGGCCTACCTGACGTGCATGACCGGGAGATGTAACGATCACCTGAGGGGGTTGCCACAAATTGGGATGTCACTGGATGCCGGAGCAAGAAAAAACGCACCATGAGATAACACCACGACATCAAGAATAACAAGAGACAGAATACAACCAAGAAAGCAACTGGACACAGCAGAGGTCTCATGTCACCGTAAATCGGGAGAGGGGAAACACACACCACCGGTGGCCTGATTGCCCAGTGCGCTGCTACTCTTTACAATCATGTCTTTGCAAAACCTTGCAGCGTACACATATGACGAGTAGCCGAGGAGGAGGATTAAGAGGCCTACGGCGAACTTGCGAACCAGCCAAGGTTGTGGCTTGCTAGCCTTGATGCGACGAGCGCGTGCCTCTTCGACGGCACCGCAGCAAGTGTGGTCTGCCTGAGACATGTCCTGCTGAGGTCGCTGGATGGCCAAGTTCAGAGTTTAAGTTGATGTCGTGCGGCATCCGAGTGGTCCTGCCAGACGGTGTGGGATTACATAATAGCTCCCGAGAACCAGAGTCTCAATGTTCTGTCAAGTGAGAGGGGATCTGTCAAAGGAGCTCGGAACGGGACTTTGCCAAGAAAAAAGACCCGCAGCACGGCCATGACATTAAGCCATCTGCAGCCCACGCATCATTACATACGCTTCAGCATGCAGCCTCGTTGCACCGAGGTCTTGCTCATAAGAAAATCCATCCAGGATGCCCTCGCGGACATGTTTGGGCTCACCTTTGCGGGCACCTACATTGACGTCCTGTTCGTCAACGCGCTTGGCTCAGAGTCGGTCGTTCGTGTCCACCCAGAGTATGTCTAGGTCCGCGTCTAGCTGTGCATAATGGCTCAGGTCAATCAAAGAGACGCGCAGCGAATTTTGGCCGCAATCGTTGGAGCATCCCGTGCTTCGATCAAGTGTTCCGCCGTGAAAGAATCTTCATTTCTCCCATCGCTCGTGTCCAACGATCTTGGCGCACCGTGACAAGCAGTGCCCTTTGGCGATGGCGAATCAGCATCGCAAGGCAATCCGTCCCATCAATTAGCACAAAAGTCGATACAACGGAGAGTGGTCGAGGTATGGTGTCATGGGGTAGTACGAGGCTATGTAGTTCATGCAGTGGAATCCCTCTTCTTTGCCCACTCAACAAACTGGTCTATGATGGTCGGCCAAGCAGCTGTATGTAATGATGTTGCATTGTCAACTGCATGTCAACAAAAGTGCACATGGTGTAATTACCTTGGTCGTCATGTTTCTTAAAGTCCCCGTCAAATGAACGGATAAAGTCTGGGAGCTGCGCTCGCATCTCGTCAGCAATGCGGTGTAAAGGGGGTCACCATACGAACCATCTGCCAGGTATCTTTGCTCACAGCGACGTCATCTCTCGTTTTCATATACAGCAACCACATCTCCGTGTGTTCTTTCGTCCATCCCTGACCTCGATCCATGTCGACGTCCTCCTCATCGTCGGCCGGCACATGTTTCAATGCTTCCTTGCCCACACCAAAGTTCAGGAGCGATTTCCAGTACTCGAGTGCGATGTCCTTGACTGGGCACGGATGCACGAGGTCAGGGTCGGTCGACACATGAACCACAAGGTGCACTTACCAAGGCTACGCTGACCCTCTGACCGAGCGAAACCAAAAGTATAATTGTATACCGTGCGGAAGTACGACGGATCGGAACCAAGCTTGGCTTCTAAACGTGTGAGTGCAGTCTTCATCCCGTCTATAGTGTCACATCTGTGCGCCGCATTCGCGTCAATGGTCCGAAATCACCGGTAGGATGTGAAACGGCAGCTGACCCAATGCTCTTCCAGCCGTCTAACCAACCCTTCCTAGTCCATTCGCCCAATCTAGGAGACTGAAGCTCATACGCGAGCGATAAGAGCTTGGGCGTATCGTTTTCTCCTTCCATCTCTTCCTCCTCGGTCTGTTTGAAACCCAGTTCGGCGAAGAACTGGACTGTGCCCTGAGTGGAGATGATGTCTCCATCCGGATCTACACGCCGCGGTTTATCCAGGTTACATGACCAGGCTGATCAGTCCATGCTTACCCTTGTATTTCTCGAAAAGGGTGGTCAATCTGCTGGTGGATGCTCCCGAGTCCACTCGGCGGCTCCCGCTGTCTTGGAAAAAAGCATCGACGGCGGCGTCGAGTCGTTTGTATTTATCGAGGTAGCGCTTGGCTTCCTTGTGTCTATCGGATAATAATCGTGCCTAAGCCAGGGCGACGATATGAACAATACTCACGATGCACCCGTTATGCTGCAAAAGTCGCCAATGGCATCCTTTGTCGATTTTGACTAGAGAGCGTCAGTACGAGTGTTGTCCCCAGAATATCAAGTAGACTGACCATTTCTGTGTGTTCTGGTGCAAGTCACAGCGCTTCGGTGATCCGGTGCGATAAGCGGATGCATCCGAGCCGAAGCGAAACCCCAGGTCACGTGGTACATCACGGGGCCACGCTGCTGTCGTCCTCGTCGGAGAGTTATTTCATTATAGAGGGTCTTCCACGTCAAGTTCCGTTCACGCCAAGGGTCATTCACTCGTGGATTTGTCCTACGCGATCATGACGGCCTTCCATTTTCATTTCGCAGCGCACGGCTGCGTCAGATGAGTCTCCCTCCGATTCTCACCTCGCAGCCGATACCTCATTTCAGCTCTCTTTATTGGTTGCCGGACAGGGGGTCCCAAACGGGCATAATTGAAGGCCACTCAGTGGGCGCGGTGACCGGTCGCTGCTTTATTCTTTCAACCCCGGTTTTCGACACTGCCACACTGCGTTGGCGACGCACTATGCCCATCACCGAGCGACCCGAATCGTTCTTCGGGGGATGGCAGGTTTTCCATTTGTTCTTTTTTTGACTCGCCTTGGCTGTCTTCATGATTCGACCCTTTCCAGGCTCACATTGCTTGACTGTGAGTTCCCCGTCGTTGCTTTTGCCATTTGGGGATGGTGGCTTCGCCCTGTCCGTGGACATGTGTCCAAACACATGTCCTATCCACTGAGCTCTCAACGACGAAATGAAAAGATGCCTTGATCGCCTAGCATTTTTATCGGCACTCACCCAAGTGTGACTTCCATTCTCTGCCAACCCCTTTGGGATGTATGATGGTGTGATCGAACAACATGTGCAGTCAGGTGCAACCGGATATCTATTCATGAACCAACGCTTGCGCCATGATCTGGGGGGTTTCCAGTTTGAGTCCGAGATAAGCTGATCACTGGGTGTCAATAGTTATGTCAGTCCATTCTGCCATGCTCTGCCACTCCCTTCCAAAACGGCCTGCTGATGAGTTCCTACTAGGAACTCTACCCCATGTCGTTTGACATTTCCACGTCATTTCCCCTCAACGCCTTCTTATCGTACATGCTTCGTGCAATCGCCAGTCGGATCTGGTTGATATGGATGATTTTTTTTTCCTCCGCGAGTCCAGACTACAATCATATAAACATCACTGCATTCGGATCCGTCCTAGATGGGACATTTTCGTTATATTTAACACAATGAAGCTCGCTCAGGTAAACTGCTCATTCCCCCACCGCATCCGTGTTGAACGGGACATGTAAGAATATTCCACGCAGAACTGACTGTGAGAAAGTCCCCGACAGCGGGCGGCGCTACTTCATTGATTTTCATTGTTCCCCCTTTTTTTCTCATTATTGTTTGACACGGACCCTCGCTGGAAAGGCCGTAAAACAAGTGATGCTGGGAACTTGTGGACGTTACTCCATGAAAAAAAAAACAATTTTAGAGCTCGGAGGACCCACATATTTAGGAGTTTGATCCTGGATCCAGCAATGAACAGTGATGTTCCTAGCATCGCCTGTCGTCATCGCATTCCGTCATGTAGCGATTCAAATGGGAAAACATCAGGCTGATCCATATCTGCGATCACCTACTGTGCCACTGCGTGCGCGCAAATTCGATTTTGTGCGGATGTATTAGAACCATCCGCCCGCATCCGTATTCATTTTTGGGGGGCCACATCCTGGGATACTAGAACACCTTCCATGGACCTATTGAGAGACCCGTCGTCAACGACAAGGGGGAAACAGCCAGTGTGGCATTACCGAGGGTTTGGTGGTTGCTTCGAATGTGACATGAAACCTTACGTTCCCGGTCTTGGCCTCCCGGCTGCGATATGTGCACGACTCGTGCGTAGGTTGGTAACCACACGTTCGCGCACGTCAACAACGTGCGGAGCGTCCTCACAAAAGGGTGAGCGCGTCATTCTTCGATCAGGCACGTGTGCCCCAAACCAGAGGTACGCGAAGCGCGTCGTCATGCCTTGTGTGAGAGAGTTGACAACGCAGGCGGCCACCGGGCAAAACGGTGGTGGACCGGAAAAAAAAGAGCAAAAAAGAGGCGTAGGTGTGTATTATACCCGCTCATTTTGCAAGGCACCGACGGAGAAGTGACGACTTTGCGGGACTTGCCGGACATGGATCGCGATCACACCTTGTTTTATCTCCAGGAAATTTTTTCAAAATGTTTTTTTTTTCATTTCTCATTATATGGAGGGTGCCTTTTTCCGCGACACCAGATGGCAGCATTGCTGCTCGAATCCCAGCTTGTCATCTTCACCTCAGTCGAGAGGAAATACTATACGTGGTCAGTGCCAAGCGGAGACAGTTTAAGTTATGACAGAATACTTCAAGACAAAAGAATACAAGGTATGATGGATAGCACAGATATAATGACGAGATTGGACTTGGTATATATAACAGGTATCAATGCGACGATAGCAGGGTGGGCAATACACTCTGGAGATGGATCAATATGCGGTGTGGCGCGACCTGCCAAGTGGACGCACAGTCTGAGTCACGTCCGGACGATGACGCGTCGTGTGTGCTTGCCTGCACGTCGACGGTCCGCATACGGCGTAGGTCGACGCCAAGCCTCGTCCGTGTCATCTCGGTAGTCCTCCGGTGGTTGAAACTCTACTTTTGACCCAGAATGTGGATCGTGAGGTGGTGTACGTAAGGTCATACCGCCCTGATGTGATGCTGGCGCGTGGAGATTGAGGGGGAGCTGAGGTGGCTGTCCATGGGGAGAACCAGGGAAGACGGCAGGTGATTGCGTGGGTGCCGGGATTGGGCGAGATTGGCGGGGTGGCTTGGGATGAGGATAAGACGCCTCGGGAGAGGCTGAGGGGTGGATGGGGGACTGGTGTGGCGGATGTGGATGGAGCTGTGGCCAGGTGCGAGGTGCACCTGGATCTCTGGTTTTTGCGCTGAGATGTGGTTGTGGGTCGTCGGAGGATGGGGGTGGCACGTCGATTTCGACGCGCACTCGGACGATTTCCTTGCCGGCTTGTGCGAAAAAGGCACGCTCCTGCCGCTGGAAGAAGCCACTGGTTGGGCCGGGTCTCATCTCGGGGAAGCTGGGGGGAGGTGCGGGAGGAAAGAGGGCCATGAGCTCATGGCCGGTGGGTGGGGCAGGGTACTTTCGCGGGGCAGGGTTGGCGTCCTGTGTGAGATTGACGTCTGGGGGAGATCAGCGGGGATGATGGCGGGAGAAGAGGGGAGTCACCTCGCAGCGAGCTCGGGGAGAGTGGACGCCTCATCTTTGAAGGGGGGCTGCGGTCGGCGGCGGTTGTGGTGGAGGTGGAGGAGGAGGAGGGGGAGGGGGAGTGGTCAGTGACGGGACGGAGATGAAAGGACATTTGGAGTGTATGGGAATGGAGGGAAGAGAGGGAGGATTATATAGGCTTGCTATGACGGACACGGATCGACGAGGGCAGGGCGGGGAATCCTGTTTTAGAATGGCAGGACATCCCGGAGAGCCAGGAGGATGGAGAGAAAGGACGGAGGGAGAAAAAGGACAGTCTCCGGACCGCTTGGACAAGTTAATAACGAAACTGCCAGAGCTGCGCTGCCACGAGGTCAACCAACAAGCGAGGCCATTGCCAGCGCGCGCAGGTCCCATTGAAACGCAGCATCCTGTGGACCAGATCAGGCCAGATAGATCTCATTCCATCTTGATTTACCGATAGCTGTAATGGAACATCCCTGCGTGTACAGACCCTCTCTGATGCCGGTCATCGCCCGCATCAGCTTCCCAGGTTCTCCCCGCGTTCCTTTCGCGGTCGGTAACTTTATGCCTCAATCGGCCCTGGCTCGTTCTTCCACCGTTTGCGCATACTCGTGATCATTTGACGCTCCTCTTTTGATCGCTTGGGCTATGACAACCTCTCACACTCCTTCCTGCCTGGAGTCATCGGACTTATTTCTCTTGCGCAGCCAAGTCGGCCACTTGTATCGACGTGTCAGTGGGAGATCTCCCAGAAACCATCATGTGTCGACAAAATTACTCGTTTCTCTCTTCTTCTTTACCGCCGCATCTGGGCGATCTCGGCCTGAATCTCAATACCCTGGGACAGCTCCTGTCATCATGAGTCGACGCCAACCCCCCTTTACGACCACGTCACCTACGTTATCCTGTATTATTCATTTTATCACCACGCAGGCTTTTCATGTCATCGACTCACCCTGTACGACATCCCCCTAGTCCCGTCCGTCATCTCTCGTGTGAACTCGTCCGTGGCAGCCTTGCTTGGGAATCTTGCTTGACGGAAATTCCGTTCCCCCATCCTCTCAGCCGCTCTGATGGCTTCTGTCAATAATGAACGTCCACCTCCGCTTTTCGGCCTGCTTGGTTCAATTAGGCAACTATTGAATGTGGTATGCATGTCGGAAACGACGCGCTTCGCGATTATCATCATATCTGCATCCGTTCTCAAGCCAGTACCGTAAATCTGGCGTCATCGCGAAATGAATGTTCCTTGGAACACGCTCATCAGGTCCTGGGTGCATTTCCATCATATGGAGCCTATCTGCGGCCTTGTCCTGCCAAAGGCGATATGAAGTGGGCTCCAATGTATGTCCGACGCAGACGTTGTCTAGAACTCCTCTCGTCCTGGTCCCTAGGTACGCGTCATGACGTACCATGATAACCTCGATCTTGTTATTACGTGCTGTCCGACCCCGCTACTCTGGCAGTCACTTGCTTGCTATCCTTCAAAATGACACACTAAAAACAGCATTCATGTATAGGGCAAATATCCACAGCCCGCGGCGAGATTTCGTCCGGTCCTTGGGATCAGTGTACACATCCTATCCTGGCGCCACAGGAATGATGGGCCACCAAGGGCCACCCTCATATGTACACACCACGTATGGGAATTGATGACATAATTGGCTGACACAAGTGGTATCGGTGGGCCAGCGCGAACGAGGACCTCTTAAGTACTAGCGACGACCAGATAACTTCGTTAGAGACCTCAAGCATACCCACCCCTACCATGGTCGAAAAGATACTGAGCTCTGGAACGCTAAATCTGCGATTCATGCAGAATGCTCGCCGAGCACATCAACTGCCACAGGTCGACCATGAACAAGCACATGTAAAGGACGATGCGGAGTGGGAGGTATCACCCGAAATCAGGGAGGCATGGGGCCCGGGTGCTTATCGCGACGAGAAGGCGTGAGTTTCCATCCGCGTTTTGTGTGCTCTGACAATGTACATTTACGACCCTCATGTTTTGGACTTTGGTATCAGCGTTACTTACGAAACCTCTTACCTTCCATTTCTCTTCCCTTCCCTTCATGATACGCCTGCTGCGGGTAGTCCGTCATCTTTATCTCCTCCAAACACATTGCGCCCACGAGGTAGGCGAGCTTTTAACAAACGCGGCGAGGAAATTACCCAGGAGGTCTGCGGTTCGTCCTTACATCATAGGATCACCGAGCTAACCGTCGTTGCCTCGTTGCCAGGCCTCGAGTTCAACAACAGACGCCACACCCCCAGAGAACGTAGATCAAGAGGCAACGGAACAGACTAAAAAGAGTCGACCACACTCGATATCGTCCACCGGCATCACAGTCAGGCAGTCCAAAAAGTCCAACAAAGATCCTTCCAAGGATGCAAAAAATCTTATTTTTGACATGACGGGTGTCGGGACTGACTTGAGACAATCCTCCTCAATGCCAGGAACCGCCTTCTTGCGGCCTTCAGGTGTGGACGGACCGGCAGTCCCGGCCAAGACTTCTAATCCTACGAAGACGGCACCCCAATCGTCAACCGGGGCTAC
Source organism: Boletus rubescentipes (assembly GCA_038092775.1). Lineage (NCBI taxonomy): Eukaryota > Fungi > Basidiomycota > Agaricomycetes > Boletales > Boletaceae > Boletus > Boletus rubescentipes. The sequence goes on from JBBPRA010000060.1 coordinate 49,254, forward strand.
CAATTCTCCCAATCCAAAGATAAAAAGGTCGCGCACGGCAGGCGAAGCAGATAAACCAAAGAAGAAGACGAAATTAATACTCATTGAGTAATCAAACGAAATCCCCGGGCCGCGCAAGTACGTTCTTCGGTTGCCGAGGCGTAACTGGTTACTTATCATATCGATCTGCGAAGATACGAACGCATCGCCTCTCGCGTCGAGGATCGACCGTCGTTGCTCATGTCCTTGCGCCTCCTACGTGTTTTTCCCTCGATGGTTCCATTACAGCATGCGTTGGCTCGAATTGGATCCCCTGCGCACTTGCGGCATTCTGCTATGTCATTAGATGATATGATGAAGGTGCTTATGAAACCTTATCGGCGCGTCCTTGATGGCATTGATTCCCCGGCGTGCCACATTTTTCATCGCTCTGTCAAATCAAATGTGAAAAAGAAGGCCGCTGCCTTTGATAGCCGTGCGAGCACTTTTCTCAATAGAAGGTTCCCCATGTCGTGGAACGCTCGCCACGTCATGTACTTTACTCTGCGTGGACTAGGCGGCCGCACTGCGGACATGCAGCGTGCTTCTCCTCCACGCGTCGCACTCCTTTTCCGTCCTATTCGGTGGTCGTCAGGGTGCTCACAACTCGTCCTCATCGCTTGGACGGACCATCTGGTGAGCGTGCACTATGCATAGTTGCCTGTACTTGGCGCACGTCATGTTCCAATATTAGCATGCTTTATCGTTGCTCCGGTGGGCGTCTTGGTCCAGCGTTCCCGATGTGTCTAGGCGCTCAGCCTGATCATTTTACCCCGTTGGGGATATTTATTTTCGGTAACTTTTGCTCGACCGAATGTGTATAAGCACCCAAGGAGATGACCGACGAAGGTATTGCCATTATGGTGTCGACACCTTTCAGGGGTCCAACTGACCACTATTCAGGGGAGGTTTTTACGGCGTAGCCTCCTCCGCGCGGTCTCGTCGCGTTACATACCAAATACGTGCACACTCGTTTTTCTCTTTTTCGCGAGCCAGGGGGGCTTGCGAATAGTGGCGTCACGTGTCGCGTGCAAACACTACGTAGCATTGCGGGGTGTTCAGGGTTACGACCCGGATATGCCAGGCGCAATGGGTCTCGTACGTGAGTGACCCGTCGGACCGTGACAATGATATCATCACAAGAGGTCGATCGATGCCATCGATGCATATTGAAATTTTGAAATGCCACCTGGCCATGTGTTTGTAATCCTTTGCGTTCTCGTCCAAGTCGAGAAGACGCACCGCGGTTGCCTTGCATATCGGCCCGTCACGGTGACGCCTGAAACGGCGTTGAAACGTTGATAGGTGGCACTCGGAGACGCAACGAGTCCGAGATCCAGCACGATCTGGATGAGCGTCCCGCGCGCTTATGAGTCCAGTCGAACACACTCTTTCCGTCGAAGCTGGAAGCGTCCACGTCCAATGCTATCATCGCTTGTCAGACGGGATCCGAAATCATCATCATGATCTCGGCGACAATGCGGCGATGTCATTGGAAGGGGAGGGGGCTCAACGCTTCGACAACACGCCCCCCCCTTCGTTCATTAATGCATTTCTGGATGGCTTCCAGGGGGTGGCTATTTTCGGGGCATGTTCCGGTCAACAAGGATCCGCGGGCGGGTCAACGGGCATAGCATACTAGGCCTACGCATACGTTCAGTATTGGGTTCTGGCAGTGCGTGCGCTCATGATCATGCTCAAGGGGGGACCTGTCTTGACGTCACCTGCTACACCCAGTTTCTGAGTGGACACGTTCATATATCGTACTTCACGGCGCATTGGGCTTCTTTTCGAGCCAACTTGCGGCGGCCTGGGTATGATGTATGATAGGGCAGGGTCGTGGTTGGTAAACAGGGGCCGTCAAAAGGGGCGCCACGAAATGACTGGCGTTGTTGGCAAACGTACGTCCTCGGTTCCATGCCAAGAAAACGCGATAAGGATGCTTCGGCGCGTCCTTGAGAGATAAGTCAGTATCCAGAACGAATGATGAACGCGTATCGTGATCTCGCTCTCACGTCCCAGGCGACATGTCAACGGAATGGATGAATTGAATTGAAGCGTCTTCATCGAAAAAGACAAAATGGGGCAAGATAGCATGAATGGCATAAATAGCGCGCTGGTGTAATGAAGTTCATAAAGATAATCAGTGTTCGATCATATCTGTGTGGCTGCGTGATCATATGAACGGACGTTTGAAAAAAGGGGTGGAGGGCGGAGAAGAGAAAAGGTACTCGGATTCAGACGCCACCTTTTTTCCCCAGTTATCGTTTGCCACCCTTGCGGCACCGCGCATTGACATCAGTAGTAAGATACGGACAGACAGAAATGCTGTCATTGGTCCTCGTTATCTATCCTTGGGAAACTGCTGGCGCTTGCGGTATAGTAGCGGCGATCATGTGGCGAGCCAGCAGTACTTCTGCTTGCGTTGCCTCCGGGCAAGAGCTCTCCGCGCTCGTTCACCCGCATGCCTGTACCTCCACTCGAGAACGACAAATACGCCGTACTCAGCGAACCATCCTTGCCCGTGGGCACACCCAAACAAGAGGCGCCAGACGATCCATGGTCTGCGCCGCACCGCGCCGAGGAGAACTGGGATACGGGCGTCTTGGAACGCATGGAATGGAGTGCCACAGAACCCGTGGTAGAGACAGTACCCGCAGCTTCCTTCGATCCGAGGGACTCGATGGTCGCCATGCGCCGCACGAAGCCGCCCATCATAGCAACATACTCCTCTTCCTCGCCACTGCTCTCCTCCTCCTCGTCGGATAGCGAAGACCGCGGTTCGGAGAATACCTCTGGCAACGCCGGTCTGCCTGGAATAGCCCTCCGGTATCCCTGTGAGAACTCGCGCTCGTCTACGTCCTCGCATGTCAAAGTTTCGGTCGGTCTCGGAGGATTGTACATGTCCAGATAAGGATATGTGGGTCCAGAGGCGCCATAACCATAAGAGTACACGAGGTCGTCGTCGTCCTTGACTTTTTCTTTGATGGATTCGCCGTCATCGTGGGTGGACGAGGTTGACTCCGGACCAACGCTGGCTTGTGACGCATGGCGAACATGCATATTCTCCCATGTCAAGGTTGTTTTCTTAACATCGAGGATGCCGGCGCCACGATGTCCAGGTTTCCAGGATACACTCGATCGGAATTCAGATGGATCACAATCGATCATCGGACTGCGAGGCTGTTCGGATTGTGGGGAGATATCGGACAACATGATGTCCGAAGTCACTTGAGTGACTGAAATACGACTCGTTCGTCGGAGCATGTGAGATGCCAACAAGGGTGGTGTGACAGCATTGACATATTGTGTCTGGGACGGTGTTTCAGACCCGAATGGAGTTGATGATGCCCCATGGCTGATCGCATGGGTCGAGGTTCTGCGAGATGTGGGTGGCGAGATCCTCGGAGGTGAAATGTCCTTGAGAGGTGGGGTGGAGTTAGAACGCGAATGACCCGTGCAGGAAGTCGAGGGTGCAAGGGTGCTGATTGAGTTGTACTTTGGCAACGTGGCATTGGATTGATTGAGGGTGTGGCTAGAATCTTGAGATCGCGTGAGCCTGAATGTTGATTTGGAAAGATGATGTGGGGATGAAGTCGAAACGGGTGAGATGTCTTCGGGATCAGCCGGGAGGTATGGAGTATATTTGGGACTACTCCCATCAGAGTTGGGATGTCGTGTCCCGTGATACGAATGCAGGGTACAGATAAATGAGAGCTGAGATGCAAACACAATTAGCTGATTCTCCAGATACTCGTCAGCGACAAACTCACTACTACCATCAACGTCACGAAAAGTCGCAGTACTGCAGCAGTCATCCATGCGACAAATGGTGCAGTGTGGCACGGAGAGGTTGCTGTGTTCACAGCTGATATATACCATGAAATGTCGATGTCCCAGCTGCAAAGTTGACTGGGATGCCACACCGAGACCAGAACGAGGTTCATCACAGCACCGGCTGACAAAAGTAGCAGATAGCATGCTCGAAGAAGTGATTTCGTGTACCTCCAAACACGAAGGCGACCTTGTTGGGGAAGCAGTGGCATCAAAATGGAAATGATCACAAGAGCAACTGCAAGTGCAGACACGACGCCGAGGACGATGGCACAGACACGTTCGGCATTACCCAAACCATCGATGGATGCGAGGCAATAACGAACAGTAGTGTACGTTGCCCAAATAGCTAGAATGTGGCATGTAAGGAATGGCGCCCCGAAAAAGAGAAATGAACAACACACCAAAAACAAGTTCGAATGCGGTGCTGATAGCACGCAAACGACGAAGTTTCATTTTGGTTTCATGATCTTCTATGCTCTTGTGTTCTGCAGCGGTGATTGGATCACCTAAAAGGTTGAGGCCAAGATCCCAACCCGACGTCGGCCCATCGGGGTGGGTGGGTTGTCGTTGAATGAGATCCTGGTAAACGGCAGATGTAAACAATTCGCTCGTTGGAGTCCCATCTTTCTCGAGTGAGGGATGAAGAAAAGATGTAGCAGAACGCAAGGGACGATCAGAGTCCTTTTCGTTGGTGAAAATGGAGTGGTGAAGGCTGAGAGCGGCCATAGCTTAAAAGTGAGGGTGGTGGCAAGGTGGCCTAGAGTAGGTACGTGAAAGATCGTGAGTCTACAAAAGAATGGAGATGGATGGACACGAAGAAAGAAAGACGAACACTTTTCACTGTGGCATAAATAATACGACGTTTGTATTCGATTGCGTTCGCGTCACCTTGCGCTAAAGGGCCATCACGTACATTTGAATTCAAACATCCCCTCGTCAGCGTTCAATGGCGCAACCAATGAAGAACGTTGGACTGACCTTGACTGAGGGTGTCAATGGTAAAGAGGCTAGCACAACGTTCGACATGGCCTTGAGGACCCTGTTTGATTTTAGAACCGAAACCCTCAAGGTTCTGCCAGCTATATCTTCGGGCTTAATTCTACCGACGGACCAATGGCAGCGCGAGAATGATCATTCCCATCACGTAACTGGAATTGAAAATGAGCCGGCTAGATATAGAGAGCCTATCAGATTGGGTAAACAGTGAATCTGACGAAATCAGTCTATCCCTCTTTGAATCTCTTTCGTCACTCATGAACGGCAGTCTTTACGGCGTCAAACTCTTCTCTGCCAAGGTTGAACGAGTTGTTTGGGGAAGAGAGGTTGTCAAAGGTGGTACGTAGCTTGTGCTTCTGCACATCGGTGAATCTACCGCCGCACAATACTGAATATGTGTGAAGCAGCCTTGATATAAGGTTACATTAGCGAGTAACGATCAGCCGAAGGGTAGCCACTTACCTCACGACGTTCTCTTGAAATTCGACGTCTCTTTCGTTCTCACCGTCTGCACCAAAAGGAACGGGATCCACTAGCGCAGATATGAGTGCGTCCAACAGTGAGTCGTCCGACGCATCATCCGTTTGTAGCGCTTGCATGGCTGTAGGGGAAGTAGATACAGACGCCGGATCTGAGAGCATGGACGCGTGGGAATTGGGGTGTACTGGTGCATTCGCGGACGAAGGGGTGTACACACTTCCAGGTGTGCTCGAGGTGTCCCTGAATGTCGGGAGAAGTAATGTATTGATGAGGAAAGCTGTTTTCCGCCGCAGTGTAATGTCTGAATCTGTCAAGCATTAATATTGATGTGACATGGCTTTGCGAAGCGGTCCAAAACGGACTGACCCTCAAGAGAGTTACGTAGGGCACTCCAACCTTGCAACTCTGTGAACCTTTCGACTGCAGCAGCATTGTGCTTTAACAGGCCAGAGAGCGCATACATGGCTTTCGATCGAGTGCGTGCGGAGTTGGACGAGGGTGATAGGCACGCAACAATCGTCGGAATGGGATCCAACGACAAATACTGACAAGAATAGAACACGACTGTCAGTTTCCGTGGTAGAGGGCAGGATTAATTCTAACTTACGGATAACTGGGCTGCTGGATTGTTCTGCACTGCCGTTCCGAGCACCCATAATGTTTGTAACCTCAAATCGTCTGTGGTGGAGGGGAGGCTAACGAGACCATGCAAAGGTTCCCACATCTTCAGCTTTTGGAGATCTATGAGGCGATAAACACCACGTGTAATTGAACGGGCACCCACGCACCGTTTGCGTTATCGATGTTCTCCACGAGCTGTCAGGCGGCGCAGCTGATCAGTTTGGGAAAGGCTCTTCGTTGATGTCGCAGACGGCTACATACCATTTCCAAGTCATCCATAGCAGCTATTCGCTGAACCTCGTCTTTGGACACATCGAGGGCAACATTGAGGGCTTCTTTCATCAGTTGCGCATCTGGTTTTCCGAGGATATAATCGATGATTGCAGGGTCGAGATCTTTTCTCTCGGAGGGAACTGGGGGTCCCCCGGACCCTTGGGAAGAGTTTTCAATCCCCCATCGCAGAAGAGACTCCATCGCACAAGTTCGACCAGGATCCTCCTATCTCACTCTGCTTGATTCGGTTACTTCGGCACCACTGCGGAGTTGGACGGAGTTTGAATCATCAGTATATGGTCCATTTTCTGGTTGTGTTCTGGTTGTATAGTGTCAAGCTTTAGGTGAGTATTTTATTCTGTCTTGTTTTTAGTGATGATTTTTCAACATACCATACGTTTTACCACATTCCGAATACACCATGTGGACAAAACCTTGATTTCAGCCTTGTCTGACCTTTTGTACAGTCGTTTATTCGGTCTGGATGTTCTAACTGTTGTGTTCCAGCTGAGACCTGCTTACGACGACCTTGCTTATTCGCAAGAGGTGTGTGATCTATCCCTTGTTATCATTTCTTTCCGATGAGATGTATTCGATGGGCGGACCGATCGTACGCTGGCCGTCAAGTCCCCTTGTGTACAATATGGGGATGGCCAGAGTCCTTGTGGAAATGCATCGAAATCTGATTCTTCTTATCCTCCCTTGTCTCGCAATCACTCATCGCCATCATGCAGGTCCCTTGGGACGGCGATGTACCTTTTGTCATTACCGTGTGCGGTGCACCACGTTTCGCATAATAAGGTGTTTCGTTGGCGCGTTTTCTGCCTCGCGTGTACACCACAAGACATTCATTGGCTGTAGAGAGGAGCGCTGGAGTCGCGCGTTTCGAACATGCAGATACAGCCTCTCGACTCGAGTAGGTATATAGCTTGGTACATTTGTAACGGCATGTAGGCCTAGTGACCTCTTATCGTCTTGCGACTGTAAAAAATGCATCGAAGAGTTGCCCACACCGTTGCAGCCGTCATTCCACGCACGTATTCAACGGAGCGGTTGGCGCGACTGCAGGACCCTGCCCGTGTTGTCGCGGAAGAGACAAACTATTATGGCACAGAAGATATCTATGTTCCTCGACAGGAGAGTTCCGATCTCAGCTACAGTGGCTACGACCTCACCACCCACGACGACAACGAGCGGCACCACTGGCGACGTTTGGATTCACGCGGCGAGAGTATCCTAAGCGGTCTGGACGGCCCAGGCGAGGAAGAACACGACAGGTTGAGGAGGAGTCCAGAAAGCATGCGCGAAGGGGTTTCTCTTAACAGGGTAGCAGAAGAGGACGCAGACCCTTCTGGACCTACAGATCCCATTGACCCACAGCTCGAGCCAGAGGACGTCGAAGAGGCTATCGAATGGGAATTGGAAGAAAACGGGTTATACGGAGGTGGGTGTTGGCTGGATATTTGTCTTGGATTTTCAATGACCCCGCCATCACGCCTGTCGCCCAGGATCATACAAGCGACTATTGGCATTGTATACATTCGTGCCATTGTCAGCGTTGATCACCTTTGCAGTGCTCGCTGTACTGCCAGTTCTCGTATGGCCTCATCCAAGCTCGCCGTCTCCATATCCACCACTCTTCCCCTCCCCTCTCCCAGAGATTCTCCTATCGTCGGCTATGTTTGCCCTAGCCCACCAGCTGCGTGTTCCTCTTTACACCGCGTCGTCGCTTCTCCTACGCCCCGACATCGCCTCGCTTCTAGCCACCTTCTTACACGTGTTGCTCGTAAACCTCTTGCGCCTCGCGTCCCTGGCACTGCTGCGTGTCCGTCGCAATATGGATAGTCTCAAACCAACGTGGCAGGACTCGTCCTTTTACACCGTATGGTGGCTTTCCTTCAATATTGCAGAGGTCTTGGTGTCCCTCGTACAGGGTTATCAAAACATCGTGCTGTATCGCGATGTTATGGTACCTCCTGGTAGGGAACAAGAGTTTTTGGAGCGACTCAAGGATGGAGCCTCCCCCGAGCGGAGTAATGGAAATCTTGCTGGATGGCAGGGCTCTACCGAACACCTGCCAGAGGATTCTCGTGACGATCTTGGACAACTTGAAGACCAAACCGGAGAAGGTTCGCACAGGAGTGCGAACACCCTCGAATCACGCATTCAACACAATTTCGACAAGTTACTCGCTATAAAAGCGAGAGAAGAGCTAGAGCAACTATATGGTGTTGCACCCATCGTACGTTTCCTTCCTCCCATGTGCTACGCATGTACCGTGATCTGACATCCGTCGATAGAAAATCCCCGTCTTCGTGTCGTGCTTGCAACGTTTCGATTCCATTATTCTCTCCGTCGGTCTCACGCTTCTTCTGTCGTCTGCTTATCTCCGCTCGCCTCTTTCTGTCCCAGTGGCAGATAGTAGGATCATTCCATACCCCATCATCTCTCATAAACCGTTCATGGTCACGTTTCCGATCGTATTGGTTATCCACACATCTCTTGCATCTCTTTATACGCCCATGATTCTTCCCCGGATTGGCGTCCATACTGCTGCGTACGTTAGTGTTCTCGTCAGTTTGATGTGTTTCTTTGCTGGTCTGGCGGTGTGGGGGGCTTTGTCATGACCCCATAGAGGTGTTCGCGGACTCCCAAGGGAGTGCGCACTTATCTTGGAATTTGGGATAGTTATCTATTGATGTGTCTTGCGGACTTTGAGGTGGATGCAAAAAATCAATATCATTGATGAACACCGACTCATCTGCTTCACCTCTACACACGACCACACTAATGAAGACGGTCGATTAAGCTACCGAGCGTCCAATATCGAATAGTTCCCTGGTAACGTACAGCGTCCGTAAAGAGTCCTCCAATTATGCGTAATCTTGAACATCTCCGTTAAACAACCCTCCAGCCCAACGTCCAAGGGCACACCCCGTTGCACCGAGCAAAAACGACCAGTCAAACAAACCTCCAAAGAGCGAGTACTGAGGGAGAGAGGAGAACAGGTTGACTTCATCGTCACTTCCCCCATCCATACTCGAAGGCGGGAACATCGTCCGCAGCTGGACTAATGTGGTGAGAAGATAGATGCCCTGAAATGAAGGGTCATTACATCGACACGTTGCTCCGAACGGGACGTGAGAAGCAGACCATGAGCTGTGCTAATAGAAGCAGCATCAAAGAGGCGGAGATGTTGCGAGAAGTAATTCGGAACGCCTGATGACAGGATGGCTATTCAACGCCCTCATTTTCGGTTCTCGGAACGGTCGACTTACTCTTGTGACGCCTCTGAGGACCACGCTGACGCTACTGAGGATGATGGCTCCCACGAGGACCAGACTAATCTGCTTCGAAAGTGATGGGACGTCTATGTTTGGTTTCCCAGACGCAGCCGGGAATAGGGAAACCAAGTAAGCGATGATATGTGCGATGATGTCCCCATAGGATGACGTTTTGTCACCCGTGGATGGCGGTGGAGATAGCAAATTCATTGCGGACTGGCAGGGACGGGTGCATCAGTGAAAACCGCGGTACAACTAACGTCACACGAGCACTTGCACTGAATACCCTGCACACGCAATATACCGCCCACACCCTGCTGAGAATTTTGCCGCGGATGGACAGGGCGAACTCATTGTTTTCGCGATTGCGTTTCAACGCCGTCACCCTGGTCGTCATTTGCGATTCGAGCGCTTGCAATCCGATGATTTCTTGTTGCAAGGAACCGTGATCTGGAGAAAAGAAGAACTTGAATACATCCGCCGCCCGGTAAGAAAATGAAACCTTACGTGCATCGCGCTTGAAAGTCATCCGCGATATCCAGGAGCCATCGGTCTGAGGCTGTCACGGATATTCAGCCACATCCTATCATTAAGTGAGAAGCTCGCACCTTTGAGGCTCCATATGCATCGAGATCGCGGGCGCGTTCACGTAAGTCGGATTGAACCCGCTCAAGAGCGTTCTCCGCCGAAGCAATAGAAGCAACGGAGGGGACAGCCCTTTACCCATATCGACACATTGAGCTGTGTAGTTTTTCCTGTCACATTAATCGACGACTCACGCGTTGCGTGCAAATGTACCCCATGCCCCGTTCACGGCACCCAGGCCCGAGAGAAGCCCGAGGATGATGGTTCCGAGGGCCACCAACCGAGCAGCTATCGATGTGAGCGGATTGTACGACGTAAATTCCGCGGGAAGTGGGATGAATGACAGGACAAAGATGAAGAGCGCGATGGGGAGCAAAAAAGCGAAGGCTCTGATGTTGAGAAGACTGGGCGTTTCTGTAAGACCCGATAAATCGCCATGAGCTAGCATGTGGGTATAGCGACGGACCTGAACGGTATGCGAGGACCATGCAAAAGGAAGCCGGGACGAGAATAATGATGGTGGATAACAGGAGGAAGAGAGACGCCCTCCACGTGTATAACCGGACGCTGAGTGCGATGGCATTGGTTAGGACACTGACAAGCTCGGGTGCGCACTCACTATGGATCGAGAAGATTGAAGCCTTGACACAGAAGCATAGCGAACAACATACAGCACTCGGTGAAGCAGATCGAAAATGATGATTGCGAAAGGACGGAGTGCCATGATTTTGTTGTGCTCGGCTTTGGAGTCGTCGCTGACTGCGGAAGCGCATCTTGGGTCGCCAGGGCGAGGTCATTGTAAAACCCTCGTTGCAGGAACACGCGGCAGCAGAGAAAGGTGCAGATGCTAATTCAGCGTCGATCAGTCTTCGACACAGGAAAGGCGGGTACGAACCTGGCACCAAGTAACAGCAACTCTGCTAGTAACATGGTGGACCGGAAGGGACATTTGACCCTAACCTTATCCTAGGGTTTGTTTGGATACCCCACGTGTTTCGGGGTAGTACAGCCATTCCACCACACGCGCCGACAACACGACGTTGTCGTCGACAACTGCGACGGCGAGCAACGATATGAACGAACCAAGTCACAAGACAGAGCCAACAACAAAACTCGACAACGAGCAAGCGACCGGGACCAGCATCTTTCATTCTCAGCAGACTCGGCCTCTGGTAGGAAGTCCAATTTTATCCGCTGCCGTGTTTACTCACGCCGTCTCTAGCAAGAGATCATCTCCGCTGCACAGAGAGGCGATCTTGCGACTGTCCAACAACTCGTCGAGTCTGGAAATGCGACCGTGAATGACAGAGATGACCAGAATGTGTTCGTTGCGCTTCCTGGGCGCCCTGTGCCTATGCTGACATTGTTGCGCAGCACACCCCTTCATTGGGCTGCGATTAATGCCCAGCTTGCCACTTGTCGATATTTGTTAGAGCAAGGCGCCGACGTCGACGCCATTGGTGGTGATCTTCAAGCGACCCCGCTCCAATGGGCCGCACGAAACGGATACCTTTACATCGTACACTTGCTCATATCGAACAATGCCGACCCGACCATTACAGACTCTCAGGGATATAATGCCTTGCATTTGGTCACGCACTCCTCATCTGTGATGCCGCTGCTATATCTCCTCCACCAACCCGTCAGCGTGGATTCCCGCGACCTGCAAGGGCATACATCACTCATGTGGGCGGCATACCAGGGGGACGCACTTTCCGTCGACTTGTTGTTGAAACACGGTGCAAATCCTAACCTGAAAGATGATGCCGGGCTGTCACCCCTCCACTGGGCTGTGGTGAGAGGAAACAGGGTCATTCTTCGTCGCCTCGTCGAGATGGGCGCGGATATCCATGCAAAAGACGCAGAAGGACGAACGCCAAGAGACATGGCAGTTGAACTCAAGAGCTTGGGCGCGTGGAAGCGCGCAATGGAGGAAGGTGGCATGTCCGAATTCGGCGTCAAGAAAACAACACCACTCAGCGAGGTAGGTCTCCCTTGTACAGCGCCTATGTCCTTGTTAACGTCCTTGGCAGAGAAACACCAAAATCGCCATCTTTGTGTTACCTTCAATATTCTTGTACATTATCTTTACCACCCTGAGTATTCTTCCATGGTATGTCGGTGTAATATTCTCGATGGCCGAGTTTTTCGCCATGCATCACGTAAGTTGTAATTTCTTCGGATTGAGTCCAGCTTACTATAATGGACGAAGATTGTTACTCGCGTTCTCCTCAACAAGGACAGTTATACGGGGACCGTCAATCAAAGTCCGTACTTTGCGGGCATCATTGCTGCGTCCATGCTATGGGTTGGGTACGGCTGGGTTACTCGACTTGTCAAAGGTAACATAATCGTCACCATCTGAACCTTGATATAGTCTTACCCGACACCTGTGGCAGAAATGCCTGAACATTCATACATCCATTTAGCTTTCGCGCTGGTCTTTGGGCTGTGTGTATACAACTTCTTTCGAGCAATCACGCTTGATCCGGGTGCATGTCCTCGACCAGCGAATGACGGAGAGCTCAAAGCAGTATGTACTGTCATCTTCACTATCGCGCTGATACAAAAATGGTGTAGATAATAGAAGATTTGGCCTCAGAGGGACGACTTAATGGCCAAACATTCTGCATTCAGTGCATGGTGAGTATCATGTTGCATAATGTTAGCATTGCTACAATCTGTGTCCAGGCAAGGAAACCTCTTCGGTCGAAACATTGTCGCGTGTGCGACAGGTGTGTCTCAAGAAGCGACCAGTAAGGTGTTTGTCACCCTTCCTGGGTCCTTTCTAACATCCTCGACATTAGTCACTGTCCATGGGTGTGGAATTGCGGTTCGTTCTTTTGTCGACCAGAGTACCCAATTACTGATGTTGTCTGACAGTTGGCGCAAATAATCACCGTCAATTCCTGCTGTTTGTGACAACTCTTGTTATTGGCATCGCTTTATTCGACTATCTCAGTTATGAATGTGAGTCACAAAGACACCTTGCCACGTCTTTCTGCTAATCTTTAACCGCAGTCTTCACCACCGTTTCTTCCCGCGAGGCAAGTCCCGGTGACTGCTCAGCTTTCTTATGCGTCGTAGCATCCAAAGACGCGTTTCTTTTCGTCATCGGGCTATGGTCTACTCTCCAACTCACCTGGACATCTGTGCTCCTCGTCACGCAATATTGGCAAGTCGCCCGTCAACTTACCACGTTCGAAGTCTCCAACCTTGGCCGATACGGTTTCATGGGCGGGCGCGGAGGCCTCGCGGCAGGGGGCGGTGGAGCGGGTGTTCAAATGGGACATCGTCATAACCACCAGCACCAGCACCAGCACGCGTCAGGCTCTGAGCGGGGCGACGAGGACAGCGAAGCGGAAGGCGGGGCACACAAGCATAACCATCGACATGGCAGCATCTTCGCCATGGCGACCGCGCCGGGCACGTGCGGCGGTTTCATGCTTAACCTACTCGGACTCGACAGGTTTACGCGGGGAAGAGCTGCACATGGGCTTGCGCTGGCATCGTCGAGTGCGCACACGAGAAATCCGTTTGATTTGGGCGTCGTGCGGAATTGCAAGGATTTCTGGACGATGGGGAGGGAGGTTGGCGTCGAATATGGGCAGTTGTATGATGTTCCATCCGAAGGATTTGAAGAGGCGAAGAGGAAGAGAGAGATGGACAGAGGAGAAGTGGAGCATGAGCACGATCCGAGTGGGGGGAGGGGCAAGGGCCTCTTGGCAACCTTGGGGCTGAGGATGGGAGGTTCGAGTCGGAGGGGGTATGAGCCACTCAGTCAAGTGTGATGTTTTTTGCGCCCACTCCTTGGCGATACTTTTTTCCTCTCTCGAGTTATTCTCTTCCTCCCGCTCTTGTTTTTTGTTCTGTCCAGGATCATCAGGACCTGCACTCTATTAGGGGCTGTTCCATAACGAAGCTTCCTTCTGTCCCTCTAATTGATATCAGGTGATCCAGAACTAAATATCTCACTGTTCTACAACGGGTCCATGAACCCGACAATTACGAGGGCGGTACATATACACTTCGGTTCGCTGGAATGACTCTTTTACACAGAAGGGTCATACTTCCTTCGCGAAGTCAATTTAAGCGCTTCTGAGAGAACGAATCGACGAACCTTGCATGTCTGATCCTCGGTAGAACCATTCTTTCTCGGGCCGGTCTACACGAAGTTCGAACCTACATAAATCAATGAACGACCAAGTTGGAATGAAGGAACGCACCTTGTTCAGGTCAACGCTTGCTTCCGCTTGGGCCGGGATCTGTAGTTGTGTTGGTTGGGAGCCTGGTTGACTGGATCGCATATTCGATGGCAGATCATCCCAGATGATGGTCGTCAGGTTCGGATCCGACTGGTCTCTGAGAACAAGTCGGAAGTTCAAAGATGCTAGCAGACAGTTTGCATAACTGTTGTTTCTCAGCATTGATAACGATGGTCGAACGAGTGGTCAAACCCACAGCTTCGATATGACATAAAACCTAGCCAGGTACCATGAGTGGAGACGATGTCTGTACTCTCTGGAAGACGTACACAGCGATATGATCAAAATTTTGTCGATAGACAACTCCGAGGATCAGCTCTAGGAGCGCAGCTACAGTCGTCACAAGCCCGGTCTCTATGGTTAACCTCGTTAATTTGACCAAGGTGGACTTGTTGCTTCCAAAGTGAGATTTGGAAGGACAGAGCTGTATGATGTGTGGGTAAGCGGGATGTGTCCAGAAATGCACAGCAGACGCACGATTAGTATCATACAGATTGTAATTGCTAAATCACAAACAACACTACTCCCAAGCCAGATCTGCTATGCGTCTGAGTGCTACATGGTCGGAAACAATGAACGGCGCACTCACCACTAGCCAAGGGGAGAGTTTGTATGTCAGTGGTGAGGTTGTCGCTGAATTGCTGTCAGCGCTTTCGACACTTGAAGGGAGGAGAGCGTCCTATGGAAGATAAAGAGCCTCACTATATAACGATGATCAGAGTAGCTCATCTTGACACGCACAGTGAAAGCAAGGTATGTGATGCTGATGAGTTGGAGTAGGGAGACCTAAACAAACACGTTTAATACCCTCGCAACTCAGCAGATCCTACATTACCGTCATGATAGGAAATGAAAGCAAGCAGGATCTTCGAATGTATGATATTCTCCAACAATAGAAGCCATGAGTCAATGTAGTCACTTCTGTTGATTAGCTGCTGAACTATTCGAGCCGATATGTTGCTCACCAAGTCCGGTGATGGGTGCTAGAGCTACGAATAACCAAATGAGCCCAGGCACCATTGGCACAGGACTGAATGGTTCAAGACCATCGGTTCTAGTTAATGGTGTCCATAAGGTATAAAATGTGAATGCAGTCATCAATGTTTCTAGTAGAAGGATGCCGGCGACTAGAACCGACATAGTCAGCTGTAAGTTGGTGATAACCACACTTATGGTAGTAATCACCTAATACCATGATGAGTCTCCGGTCATCTGTGAACCTAGTAAAATAGATATCTGAAAATGATAAGCTGAGAATGCATGCAAATTAAACACGTTGGAACACACACAAGCCTGAACCACAAGGGCACCCATAAGGCCGAAGCAGAGAGAATATCCGATGATCTACATATCATGCGGAGTCAGCATTAACACAAAGAATAAGAAGACATACAAAGGGTCCCCCACTAAAAATTTTGGAATTTAGACAATGAGAAGAAAGTTGTTCGGATAGCTAACTCACACTAGGAACACGCTTGACATATCGGGCCAGGTTGAGCAGAAAGCTGTTCTGGAACTCGGAAACTACATACCTCATTGTCAATATCCGGCTCTTGAATGCTGGTGGGCCCGTCGCGGGTGCAGCCTCCTTTATGTGCACGAGTCAACTAGGGGCTGGGGGCTATATACGCGATTTAGTTAGCCGGCATCAAGAATCTTTAATTTGGTACGGTTGCATCACAAAACGTGCGCAACCGTAATACATATTCAGCGCCCCCGTATGATGTACCGGCTTGGTATTCCCGTGGACCCTTCAGGCTCGCAAGGTGCGTATATAGAGCGCTGCTAGGCGCTGCCAGTGGGTTGAGCCTCCTGACTAATGGTTAAAAAAGTCGGCAGATCGGCGGCGGCTTTCGCTACGTGCGAGTGGAACGGTGACAGGCGGTACTTGTCAATGGCCTGAGAGCACTCCTGGCGGAAGTGTCACCAGTGGCGCAGAACTTCTTCAAGCTTGTGCTGTCAGCTCCACCTCCCCGGGCCGAACTCAGCACCGTTCCCATCAAGTAGCAGTACAACTTGAACTAACGCAGCTAGGGCACGATTGTTCAGTAGTAGGCTCATGGTACAAGGACACATTCGACTCACTGTGCCAATGGTACCCGCGCTGTCAGCTTACACGCCTTCAGGTTGACTCACATCCCCATCACGCAAGTTGAGCCAGGATTTGCACGACACGCTGGTTGGTTCAATTAGTGTTAAGGTACGTGGATCTAGATTCTGGACATGATGAACCGCCCTGGCCCATTTTCCCGTTGCTATTTGCGCGTGCTTGCCTTCTGAGTACACCCTCGCTGACTGCCTACTTGGGTCAATATGCCCCGTCCATCATTTTCCGTCTCGACCTGACTGGCTTTCTGTTTTCAGCCCCCGGGCCGGCGTTTGCAAACCCTGGGACGAATCTTGATCGATGATACCGGCGTCTATCATCTCTAACGCTCTCAGGAACGATAACATGTCAGTGAAATTCGAGCTCTCGCCATTTCATCCACACTGTAAAGAGTTTTGTAGATCGTTCATCACATGTAATGCGTCCTGGTACTGACTCCGTGCGAGGTACTCGTCATCGCTGTGACTCCTGGGCAAGAAAACATAATTATTATGAACAAAAGGATGGGGATGGAGCTCCGATGCCGCTATCGTTGCATCGATACATCTTTGGATGTGATCGCACTCTCGTCATCGCGTCGAATGTTATTGGAAATAGTTACGGACAAACCTGATATGGTCCACTACCATCAGTGAGCCATCCAGCCGAGGTATCTTGAGTCCCGCGCTGTCAACAGCCCAATACGTAGTCACCATCATCCGCAACATCGCGCACTTTACAAGGATATTTGGTTCGTTGGAATGCCCAGTTTATACAGGAAGAACTTCGAACGCCTTCGCGAAATCAATTTCAACACTCCTCGGAGAATGGATCAACGAACCTCGCATGTTGGATCTTCGGTAGCGCCATTCGTTCTCAGACCGGTCTACACGAATTCCAACTCCCGTTAATAAAAGAATGGACTGGATTGTGACGCAGGAACGCACCCTGTTCAGGTCATTGTCCACATCCACGCCAGATTCTGCTTGACCCAGAAACTGCAGATGGATCGGTTGGGAACCTGGTTGTTTTGATTGTGTATTCGATGCCAGGTCATCCCAGACGATGGTCGTCAGGCTCAGATCAGACTGATCTCTGAGAATAAGCCGGAAGTTCAAAGTGGCCAGCAGACAGTTTGCATAACTATATGTCTTTCAACACTAATAACGATGGTCGAAAGAGTGGTTAAACCTACAGCTTCGATATGGCATAAAACCTGGCCAGGTACTATCAGCGAGATGATGTCCGCACTTTCCAGAGGACCCACACAGCGATATGACTATATGACTGTTGATAAACAAGTCCAAGGATTAACTCTAGCACCGCAGCGACAGTCGTCAGAAGCCCCGTCTCTACGGTCAACCTCGTTAACTTGACCAAGGTGGACTTGTTACTGCTAAACTGAGATTTAGAAGGACGGAGCTGTATGGCGTGCGCGTGAGTGATGTTCCCGGAAACGAGCGCAACGCAGACGCACAATGATTATCATGGAGATTGTGATCGCCAGATCACAGAAAACACTACTTCCGAGCCAGGTCTGCCAGGTGTCATGGTTCCAAATGACCGAAAACAATAAATGGCGCACTCACCACCAGCCAAGGGGAGAGCTTGAATGTTGGGGGCGAGAATATTGATGAATAGTCAAGGCTTTCACTTGAAGGGAGAAGGTCTTCCTGTAGAAAAGTCTAGCTAGCCAGTGGTGATTACAGGGTAACACGCACGGTGACAGCAAGATATATGAGGCTGGTGAGTTGAAGTAGGGAGACCTAAACAATCACACGCTTAATACCACCGCAGCTCAGTAGACCCCATATATCACCATCATAATAGGAGATGAGAGCAAGCGGGATTTGCGAATAAACGATATTCTCCAACAATAGAAGCCATGAGTCATTGTAGTCACTTCTGTTGATTAGCCATTGATTATTTGAACTTCGGATGTGTTGCTCACCAAGGCCGGTGACGGGTGCTAGAACTACGAATAGCGAATTGAGCACAGGCGGCAGTGGCTCAGGCGTGAACGGATCGAGACCATCAGTTAATGGTGTCCAAAAGGTATAAAACGTTAATGCAGTCATCGATGCTTCAAGTAGAAGGATACTGGTGACTAGAACCGCCGTTGTCAGTTGTGAACCCATGAAAACCACCCTCGCAGTAATTACCCAATGCCTTAATGAGTCTCCGGTCATCTGTGAATCTGGTAAAATAGATATCTGAAAGGAGTAAGGGGAGAATGTAGACAAATTGAACACGATAGGACACACAGGCCTGGACAGCAAGGGCTCCCATGAGGCCAAAGGAGACAGAGTACCCGATGATCTACATATTGTGAAGGATCAGTATTAACACACGAATAAGAAGCAGTGTGAACATACAAAGGGTCCACCCCTGATGATCCCGAAATTTTAGCATTTAGAAGATGGGAGGAAAGTTCACGGGCCCGGGTAGCTAACTCACACTAGGAATACGCTTGATATATCGTACAAGGTTAAACAGAAGGTTGACCTCGAACCTAGAAACTACATACCTCATAGTCAGTATCCAGCTCTTCAAATGGGGGCTGGGACTTCGCAGATGCGGCCTCACTTTATGTTACATGGAACTCGGTTCAAATTGGGGGCTATGTATGTAGTGCCGCGTTCACAAACCTTGTAGCCGGTGTCAAGAACCGTCTGATTTAGTGTGGTTGCCCCGACGCATAGGTTTAAACGGAGTCATAGATTTAAACGTCATGATTATGATTGCCAGTGTGTTGCCCAAGCCTGACTGATTCGGAAGGCACGTGCTACGTTGGATTGTCCCGCCAGGTTCCATATAGAGCGTTGCCAGTGCCAGACGTATGAGCCCTTTCACTGAGTGACACACTGGCAAGCCTCGGTGGACGGGCCAGCCGATAGGCTGTAACAAGGCACGAGTGAAACGACAGGCCGATGGTCGGAAAGGTGGCGGAGCAAAACTCACGCTGCCACGCTCAAGCTACGCTGCGCCACTCGCTTGGCTTTACTCAGTACTAGTAGGGTCAAACTAGCGTACTCCGCTGGCGGTTTTCGATAGTAATAGCCTCATTGCAGAAGGCACATATCCGGGTCACTACTAGTAGCAATCACCGCGTCCACTTCCATTGTAGGGCAAATCGTCCTGCTAGATGACGCGGGGGAAAGGGAGATACTAGATGTACGAACAAACTGATCGAATGGTATCTTCGACGGATACATTGTTTTGTTTGTCGCGAACGCCGCGCGGTCATAATCCAAACGACCCGAGACGTCCACCGCGTTCTAGCCTGCATTCATCTGCAACGTTTTGGTACATTGCAGGTGCTCGATCGACGATTCGGAGCTACAGGCAGCTCGCCGCCCTTACTACCTAATGACCTGCCTACGGGAGAACCATGTGCTGCATGGTCTTGCATCTCCACGACTTTCAGATAACCGTCGTGGAGCGTGAACGCGCCGAATTCAAATCATGACGGATGCTTTTGGTTGGAGACCCCCCTTTATTCTGGCTCAGTTCCGTGGGGACCGCGGGCAGTGCGACGTGGTGCGGGCGCCGATATAGTGGCTAGTTCCGACGAGAGAAGCAGATTGCTCCACAAAAGCATATACCTGAGAATCGATGAAACTTGAATGTACTCGCCCTGTAACAGGACTCAGCCAATCCTATTATTTGGCACGGAAGAGATTGGTGTGTACCACTTACAAAATATAAGATCGGAGAAGTTTTTGAAGGGAAGCATGTGGGCACTCCTGCTCTTCGGTTGCGTGTAATCGCTTAACGATGAGGTCCATGCCAGGTTTCAAGTTGTGTCGACAGCCAGCATCATACCTTTGCCTGACGCGCACCTCGAAAGCAAGATATATAATGCTGGTGAGTTGGAACAAGGAGACCTAAAGAAACATGTGCTTAAGACCATCGCACCTCAGTAAATCTTATATAGTACCATCATAATAGGAATCGAGAGTAAGCAGGACTTTCTAATGGATGATATTCTCCAATAATAGAAGCCACGAGTCAATGTAGTCACTTCTGTTGATTAGCCACTGGTTTATTTGAGTTGATGTACTGCTCACCAAGGCCGGTAATGGGTGCTAGAACCACGAATAGCCAAGTGAACTTGGGCGGAATTGGTTCGAGGGTGTGCGGATCGGAACCGGAAGTTAACGGCGTCGAGCCTTCGGTTATCCGTGAATCTAGTAAAATAGTAGATTGAGAATGCATGCAAATTGAATACGGGAGGATGCACACAAGCCTGGGCAGTAAGGGCACCCGTAAGGCCGAAGCAGAGAGAATGTCCAATGATCTGCACATCATACGAGTCAGCATTGTCACAAAACAAGAAGCGGCATACGAGTACAAAGGGTCCGCCGCTGAAAATTTGGGATTTAAATAATGGAAGGAAAGTTCGCATAGCTAGGAGCCTACAGTAGGGATGCGGTTGACATATCAGAACGTTAAGCAGAAAGTTGTCCTAGGACTCAAAAACTACATACCTCATTGCAGTACATATCCAGTTCTTGCATGCGGGTTGGGCCATCGCAGGCGGCCTGACGTTATGTACGCGAGTCAGTTGGGGGCTATGTTATCGGGCCCATTGATCTTTTCAAAGGCTAGGGTCAAGACTCTGTCGGTAGGTAGCGGCGGCTCTCTCTCGTAACGAAGTACGAGTGAAACAATAAAGAACACCCATGGATGAGTTCATGGTGCCCTGTTATCATTCTGACACCATTCGGTGTCCATTCCTCGACCGGATTCAAGTCCGTGGTGCCCGAGTTCAATCTAGGACCTCAGTCACTGCCAATAAGGGAGTAAATACTTGATGAAATTTTTATGATCGGTCGTTCATGCGTCCATGATGGCAGTGCGGAACCTGTCGGCAGCTCATGCAATGCAGGAGTAGCGACACAGGACAATGCGGGGAGATGAGGGGTACTTACGGTGTGTCAATGTTGGCTGCGAGAAATTATGTGAAATGGGTATCTGGTCTAAGTCAGGCTCACGTAAACCTCACCGTACATTTGTTCTTCTCGAATAATAACGAGTTAAACGACACCAATGGATATACACTTGTAGCATGATCTTTGACCGACGGTCGGAAGTGGCACACTCTGAGGCGGCCCACGCTTGCACTGTACTGGCGTACTTGGCGCAGCGCCGATTCAAAGTACGGCAAATGGTACAGCTCGAGTTGTCAGTAGTACTAGTAGACCACTAGACAAGCACACGTTGACTCATTATGGTGCATGTTGACTATGGTTCCAATCCCAAGTCGTTTCGAATACCTTATTTACATAAGTCGATCATCATGGTCACACCGAGTCCACTTGAACCAGGATGCAACCACTGCTTTCATCGTAGGCAAAATTATGCTCAGATTCGAGAACGTTCAGCAAAACGGGAGTAAGGGGAGTACTAGGCACCTAAATGTATAAACAAGATGCGCTGATCGAACGGTATCTTCGCCAGATGCATCGTTTTGTGTAGCGCGAACGCTGCGCGGGTATAATCCAGATGACCTGACGCATCTACCATGTTCTCATAGAACATGGACGTGATCTTTTCTGTATGCGCATCATCCACGGCCCACATTGTTCCAACGACGGAACGGAAACCAGCAAACTGCATCGCTGAAGCGAGGTGGATTACTTCGTCTGGACTGGATTCGTCACCAACGGTGGTGTGGCAGGCTGAGAGGTATGCAAAATGTGGGTTTTGCATCTCGCATCGCATGATGTCCTCGACTTTAAGATAACCGTCGTGGAGCGCGAACGCGGATTCGAAAGGATGGGTTTTATTTGGGATCCCGTGACAGGCAAGGTGAACCCATTCGTTCTTGGTCAGTTCCATGGTGACCCGTGCGACAGTGGCAACTGGACCCTCGATGCATGTAAATGCCGCAAGCGGCGCGACGCGCCGCGATATACTGGCTAGTTCGGCGCTTACAGAGAGAAGTGGTTGTTCCCCTGAAGCGTGTGCCTGACCAAGTGCAATGAAATGTGGTCGTTCTGTGATGGGACTCGACCGACCCCGTTGTCTGGCGCGAATGAGGGCCGTCAAGGTTGATGTATACGACGAAATGTAAAGATCGGAGAAGTTTTGTTTCTCCTTCCTATACGGCCCAGCGGCATGCAATGGCAGAAGCGAGAATTCGGCTGTCGGACACCACCACACGCGAGATCCATGAGGCTGAAACTTCAAAAGAACTTCGACTACGGGTGAGACCACTTCATCCCAGAGTTCCCGTAAGATGCACGCAAGGTCCTTCATCACATCTCTGACCATGGCACGCGACGATACAGAGCGTAGATCCAATGATAGCTGACTAACGCGCGCTCTTGTGATTTGAAGAGGGATATGAATAGGGTCTTGGTCGGGTAAAACGACTAGCGCATCACAGCTGTACTGGCTAGCATTGACGATAACAACTGGCCCTTCGATAGCTGCTTTTCGGAGCTCCGGAAAGAGCGCGGGCAAGAGGAAACGTGAGAAACCGGGCAGTCTACGAATGTCGGTCACCACTTTTTGCAATTGAATAGCAAGGTGCCACGCCCGATCATGCTGCGCCGTGCTAGGAGAACTGAGAACTTCACGAATGAGAAAACTCAGTCGCCTGAATTTGTCTGCCAGTGCTTTTCCGGCCTTGCTGGATGTAACAACTTCATCAAGGGGGGACCGCAGGCGGGTCAGTTGGCTCCAAAACACAGCTCGACCTTGTTCGAGAAGCTCGATTGCGGCGCCAGGAGCACTATGACGAAGACAAGCGGAAAATGCATCCACTGCAAGTGATGATGTACGTTCCTTGAGGACTGTAAGATGGCGAGGCAAAGAAGGTAGAGTGACCAGATGCTGGACGAGGAATCGAAGAGATGTCTGATATGCTAAAAGGGTCGAAGAATGTCTAAACTCCTCAGCCACATGGACCCAGTCTTTGGCTGCAGACAGATCGGCGGACGACGCTGTTTGTGCCGTATGTGCGAGCGCGGAGTAGAGATTGAATAGTTCTTCCTGGTCCTTTATTTGACCAAGATGCAAGAATCGAGTATGGAGACACCGTGCGAGGTGCTTCAATGAACTGGATCGCGCAGGGTGGGTACACCCGAGAAATTCCACCGCTTCTCGGGAAAGAACGATGGCCTCCTCGAGATCACTAATTTCCCCCAACTGGTTATACCGAGCGTAGAGACGAATTGCGAGCTCGTTCAATGTTTGAGGTCGGAATGGGTGGCCGCACGGGCGAAGTTCCAGTGCTTCGCGGGAGAGGACGATAGCCTGCTCGAGGTCACTCAGGACCCCTAGCTGGTTGTACTGGATGGTAAGGTAATCTGCAAGGTTGTTCAACGAGCAAGATCGACCAGGGTTTCCACGTGGGGAAAGCTCCAGTGCCTCTCGCGCGAGAGTGATGACTTCCTTGAGGTCGCTCGCCACCCCCCGCTGGTCGTATTGAGTGGCAAGGTAACGTGCAAGGTTATTCAACGAGCATGCTCGAGCGGGATCCCCAGGGGGACAAAGTTCCAATGTCTTTCGGGAGTAAATGATGGTCTCCTCTAGGTCGCTGATCACCCCTAGCTGCCCGTACCGAGCGAAGAGACAAGCTGCAAGGTTTTCGACGGACTGGGATAGATCAGGGTGCCACGGCGAACACAGTCGCAGTGCTTCCCGGGAACAAACGATTGCCTCGTCAAGGTTACCCATCAACCCCAGATGGTTGTAACGAGTGTAACGATAAGCTGCAAGGTTGCTCAGCAAACCGGGAAAATCAAGGTGTCCGGGGGAACAAAGCTCCAATGCTTCCCGGGTGAGAGTAATGGCCGCATCGAGGTCAATGATTAATCCCAGTTGGTGGTACCGAGCGCAAAGATCGACTGCGAGGTTGCTCAACGATTCTCCGCGATCGGGATGCCCACGAGAACGAAGTTCCAACAGTTGTCTATCAAGGATGATGGCCTCTTCGAGGTCACCCATCCTACCTAACTGGTTGTGTCGGATGGCAAGATAACGTGCAATGTTGTGTAATGATGTAGCACGCAGGGGATGACCGCCTGAGTAAAGCTGCAGCAGAACTCGGCTGACGGCGATGGCCAGATGGAGATACTTGATCCCACCTCCTTGCCGAAACTGGCTGAAGAGGGTGTCTCTCCACGAAGTTAACGAGGCTGCAGGAGGGAGCAAAAAGGCATGACATCATTCTACTGCTCTTTACACTAATAAAAACGTCGAAGTACCATCTAAATTCATGTGTAACGAAACCCACTGAGCTGCGACGTGCTTGACGAGATTTCGACTTGTGTGTTCAGGGCAGGATGGTGCTGTAGAGTATGTCGAGAAAGCGTGTACTCCGTCCTCTCACCCTAATGCACAAGCCTCTGCCATGCGGTAGCCATGCGACGATATTCATAGCATTTCTGCGACGTTCTCCTTGAAGCTGCCGAATACTACGTGGGAAACTGAGGGCCGTGCGACGATGTTGAGCTAGCCTCCCGTAGGCAGTCCCTTAGGTAGGAAGACAGTCATTCCTACTGTTCCTAGTACATGTTGAGCCTGGATGATGGTAAGCATACCTCGAAATTCTGCTCGACGACTTTGGTGCTTACTACTAGAGTAGAGTAGATCAGCCAATCAGGGCCATTAGTAGTATGTACGTAATCGAAAACATTGTCGGGGATGGTCAGATAACTTCTGCCAACTTCTCATGATTTGCAACTCCTTCTGAACCTCCGAGCAGAGTCTTTGTTTTGTAGCAGACCACTGGCACCGAGTCATCCGGCGCCTCTTCTCTCCGGGTCATGACTCATCTGGAACCAGCAGGCGGCCCATACCTCCCGACGATTGCGAATTTGACGCCAGGCCATCCCAGACGATGGTCGTCAGGTTCGGATTAGACTGATCTCTGAGAATAAAGCGGAAGTTCAAGGTTGCTAGCAGACAGTTCGCATAACTGTATGTTTCTCAGCACTGATAAAAATGGTCTAAAGAGTGGCTGAACCCACAGCTTCGATATGACGTAAAACCTGGAGAGGTACTATGAGCGAAGACAATGCCAGCGCTTCCTGGAAGACGTACACAGCAATATGATTAAAGGATCGTTGATAAACGAGCCCGAGGATCAGCTCAAAGAGCGCAGCTACAGTTGTCACAAGCCCAGTCTCTATAGTCAACCTTGTTAACTTGACCAAGGTGGACTTGCTGCTTTCAAAGTGAGATTTGGAAGGACGAAGCTGTATGACGTGGGAATAAGCGGGATGTGCCCAGAATGCACGACAGACGTACGATTAGTATCATGCAGATTGTAATTGCCAAATCACACACGACACTACTTCCAAGCCAAGTCTGCTATACGTCTAAGTACAAAGTGGTCGGAACCAATGAACGGTGTACTCACCACTAGCCAAGGGGAGAGTTTGTATGTCGGTGGCGAGGTTGTTGCTGAGTTGTTTTCAACAATTGAAGGGAAAAGAGTGTTCTATAGAGGATTCTAGTGTAATAATGGTGATTACAGGTACCTTAGCCTGACGCGCACCTCGAGAGCAAGATATATGATGCTGGTGAGTTGGAGCAAGGAGACCTAAAGAAACATGTGCTTAAGACCATCGCAGCTCAGTAACTCTCATATAATACCATCATAATAGGAATCGAGAGTAAGCAGGATTTTCTGATGGATGATATTCTCCAACAATAGAAGCCATGGGTCAATGTAGTCACTTCTGTTGATTAGCCGCTGGTTTATTTGAGTTGATGTATTGCTCACCAAGGCCGGTAATGGGTGCTAGAGCCACGAATAGCCAAGTGAACTTGGACGAAATTGGCTCGAGGGTGTGCGGATCGGAACCGGAAGTTAGTGGCGTCCAAAAGGTATAAAATGTTAATGCAGTCATCGATATTTCCAGTACAAGGATGCAAATGACTAGAACCGTCAAAGTCAGTTGTGGACCCATGAAACCCACCCTCACGATGATCACCTAATGCCTTGATGAGCCTTCGGTCATCCGTGAATCTAGTAAAATAGATATCTGAAACGAGTAAGTGGAAAATGTATGCAAATCGAACACGATAGGACACACAGGCCTGGACAGCAAGGGCTCCCATGAGACCGAAGGAGAGTGTGTACCCAATGATCTGCACATCGTGCAGGTCAGTATCAACACAATAAGAAGCGGCATGCAAGTACAAAGGGTCCACCGCTGAAAATTTGGGATTGAGACAATGGAAGTAAAATTCGCATAGCTAGGAATTCACAGTAGGGATGCGCTTGACATATCAGAACGTTAAGCAGAAAGTTGTCCTAGGATTCAAAAACTACACACCTCATTGCAGTATCCAGTTCTTGCATGCGGGTTGGGCCATCGCAGGCGGTCTGACTTTATGTACACGAGTTAGCTGGGGGCTATGCTATGGTTCATTGATCTTTTTGAAGACTGGCGTCAAGAATGGTCTAATTAGTGTGCCCCGTCGGTAGATGGCAGCGGCTCTCTCTCGTAACGAGGTACGAGTGAGCGATAAAGAACGGGTTCCGGGCTATCATCATGAACGCATGAATAACCAATCATAAAAATTTCACCGAGGATTCACTCGCCTATTGGCAATGACTGAAGGCCCAGATTAAATTCGGGCACCACGGACTTGAATCCGGTCGAGGAATGGACACCGAACAGTGTCAGAATGATATCAGGGTACCATGAACTCATCCATAGGTGTTGGCAGCTCATGCAAATTGAATGGATATAGGACAACGCGGGGAGATGAGTGGTACTTACGGTGCGTCAATATTGGCTGCAAGAAATGTGAGATGGGTG
>JBBPRA010000061.1:0-76361 GCA_038092775.1 Boletus rubescentipes
ATGAGTGAGTCCAAGTGAACAAAAGGTGATAGATGAAATGATGAAAGTAATATGTACACCCCCTGAAAGTCTGAAAATTACCATGCAGCATCAGGTACCTCTTCAACAAGATTAGTGCACTCTTTCTCCTTGAGACAATCCTTAATATAATGGCCCTTTTTCCCACACTTGAAGCAAGTGATGTTGGCCCTAGAATGAACAGCAAAAGTGGTGTCAGAACAGTTGGATTTGTTGAGGCAGGGCATCATGGAAACATTGAGAATAGAGGTTATAATGAAAATGACGAGTCGGAAAGGTGGATGTATGTGTGTATGCAGCCAAAGATAAATGTATGCAGCCGAAAAGTTGAAGATGGATGTATGCAGGTTGGAGCTCCTACTCCAGATCTGAGAAACAATCTACAAGACGATCCACTACACCTGCGACACAGCCCATTGGTCTACAGCATGTTTGTGCAGTTTGCAGTACCTGCGATGCAGCCTGTTGGTCGTCAGCGCACTCGCACAGCCCGTCATGTGGTTACTGTATTGATGTACCCCAGTAACGCAGGGTAGGTCCGTTATGTTGATAAGTTGTATGCTGGGGACAGGACACAAGCGGCAGGACAAAGCAGCAGATGTTGATCATGATAATGGACAAAGGAATACAGGACAAGTAACTACGAGATAAGTACTGTATTAGGTAAGCAATACCATAGTGACGTAGCAAATGATTCTACTGTACAGGAGACAGTCTGGAGTGTGCATAGCATAGTGTCGGTCCATATGGCATAGTTGGTCAAGTTTAGTTTTGGCTTGATATGGAATAAATGAATGAATTTTGATGGGTCAATGGATTTCTTTAGTGTAAAATGGACATTGTCTGCTTCATTGTCAGTCCCTTCATCCATGATGCCTGGTGATGTGCACCACAGTTGTACGGATAATGGTTCATGTGATCACGCCCAGTCACCACTGGGTAACACTAGATTATGTGGCACCCATGTGGTTCTGTAGCAGCGGCTTCGCCCAGTTGTGGTCATGCTTGCACTAGTTGGTACAGTTTCGCTGGTGAAGTCCTCTGAGTCTGAGGGAAAAGCTGCTGGACCAAGAATTCCAACAGTGCTATCAGGTAATGTGGGCGTTGAGTTTTGGCCACGAGACAGTGTGCATGACATGTTGTATGAGTCAGGTAAAACCAGGTTAGGACAGAATGTGTGTAGAAAATGATTGACAACAGTTGGGGCCCTTTGGAGAGTCTAGTGACAATGGTTCCAAACTTTGCTTTGTTGGGCCTTAAGGTCCTCTGCACTAGGCAGGGCTCATAACCTGTTAGTGTGTGTGTGAGTTGGACCTAATGAGTGAGCTGGTGAGCTCCAGTCAAATGTAATGGACTGATTATTACTGTACCTAACAAGCAAGCTGGTGAGCTACAGGTACAGTACATCAGTAAATTTACATTGATCTTTATTTGGCTTGCCATGGCTAAAAATTGACTAACCGACTAAGCAGTGCAGCAAAGCACAAAAGACAATTAGACACTGCGGCCAAGCAGATTAAGCATGGCAAGCACATAAGTCAGACAGCTTGGAGCAGGAAAAAAAAGAAAATAGATTAAATTTGTATCTACTACAAAGTATACTAGTATGACTAGAGGAAGGTCCCCCACATCGTCGTCCCTCCCTACGCGTTGTCATCCTTCTCTACATGTCATCGTCGTCGTCGTCTAGTGGGGGTCTTGTTGGTCGTCAGTCATGCCCCGCATCCATCGTCGTCGTCCGTCATCGTGTGTGGAAGGTGGGCGAGGTGGGCGAAGGCGTCGTTGTCATTGTCCGTCCCCCACGTCCTCGCGTCGTCGTCGGTCATCGCATGAGGGTGAGGGCATCCACATCCGCGTTTGGGGCAAACGGCCCGGGAGGGAAGGCGTCCGCAAGGGAGTCGTCGTCTGATCATCCATCCTCCACATCCCGGGCCTCGCGTCGTCAGCTCGTCGTCGTCGTCTGGTGGGGGCGTCGCTGTCGTTGTTGTTGTCGGTCCTCACTGACTGTCCTCGTCGCGTCGTCGTCGTCGTCGTCGTCGTCTGGTAGGGGCCTCGTCAATGTCGTTAGTCCTCGAGCAGCTGATGACGGCTGTGCGGTATGGTGAGCGGCGGCCTCCGGGGTGAGTGACTCACTTACCTTTCTTTTTTGAGCGGGGGTAGCGGCTGACGGATGGCTTACCTTGTTTTTTCTTCCTGTTGAGCAGGTGGAGGAAGGATGTAGCGTGCGACGCGGCATGTGACGTGGCTCCGTGTGAAAGTCACATGACCCGGGACTTGCAAATTGTCGTTAAGTCCCAACGACAACGACGGACGATGACGCCCTCACCGGACAATGCGAGGTGGGGAACAAACGACAATAACGACGACGACAGCACCACCTGTACCACCGAAACGACGACGACGACGACGACGATGACGCCGTGTCACCACCACCACCACCGCGTCAACGACGGCGATGACGCCCCCACCATCCGACGACAACGACGATGACGACTCCCTCACGGACGCCTTCCCTCCACGCCCCTTCCCATTCACCTCAAACGCGGACGCGGAAAACCTCGCCCACCTCGCGCGACGACCGATGACGATGTGAGGATGTGGAGGATTGACGACGACGACGACGCCCTCACGGATGCGGACACCTTCCCTCCACGCCTTCGCGCTCAAACGCGGACGTGGACGCCCTCGCCCACCTCGCACGACGACTGACGATGACACGAGGATGTGGGGGATGGACGATGACGACGACACCCTCGCGGACGCAGACGCCTTCCCTCCATGCCCCTTCCCGTTTGCCTCAAGTGCGAATGCGGACGCCTTCGCTCACCTCGCCCACCTTCCACACACAACGACGGATGCAGTGGATGACCAATGACCAACGAGGCCCCCACCAGACGACGAGGACGAGGACGCCTCGACGTGGGGGACGGACGACGTCGCCTGCCTGCCTCGCCTTCCCTCCACGCGCGACAATGACAATGGACGGACAACGACGATGATGCCCTCGCCCACCTCGTGTGACGATGACGACGACGCCTCGCGGATGCCCACCTCGCCCTCCTTCCACGGACAACGACGGACAACGACGATGGATGCGGGGGATAACCAACAGCCAACGAGGCCCCCACCAGATGACGACGGAGGCCTCCGCAGGCCAAATGGCCCGCGGACAACGACATGTAGGGAGGGACGATGATGACGCGTAGGGAGGGACGACGACAATACCTCGCGAGGACGGCTAACGACTCCCTCTCCCTCTCCCTCCCCTCATTCACCCAGACGACGGACGACGATGGCCAATGGATGACAGGGATGACAAGGGTCACGCGGAGGGATGGCTGGCGACGATGATTCCCTCTCCCTCTCCCTCTTCCTCACCTTCTTCTAGTCATACACTTAGTAGATATGAATTTAATATATTTTATTTTTCTTCCTGCTCCAAGCTGTCCGAGAAAATTTGGACTTATGTGCTTGCCGTGCTTAATCTGCTTGGCTGCAGTGTCTAATTGTCTTTTGTGCTTTGCCGCACCGCTTAGTCGGTTAGTCAATTTTTAGCCACGGCAAGCCAAATAAAGATCAATGTAAATTTACTGATCTTTTCACAAGGGTGTGCACGAGGTCGGTATCATTTCGGGACACGATTCCTCGACTCGGACGAAGGGCTCATGATTTTTTTTCTCTATTTTTGATCCTGCGAAGGCCCACGGTCCCACAGCCTTGTCGTACGACCGATGTTGGCGACTGCCTCAGCACTGTCCGCTCCCTCGCACTCCTGCCCACAATGTTGCGACTTGGCCAGATACTCCTCGTGCTGTCTCACATTCTTTTCGGCATTGGCGTTAGATGTATAATCACTATGATGTTGGGCGGCATGACGGTGCTGGTCGGAAACATGCTCAAGTTTCGAGCCCAATATATTCCGAGATCGCTCGATCCAAGGTACCTGAGGAAGGATGTGGTGCCCGGTGGATAGATCGTTACAACCTACTGGGATCTTTTTGAAGAGGGTTTACAGGCTGGAGGTTCGTCAATGCAATTTAATAGAGACTGTGCGTGCTGACTTTTGATCTAGGGAACACTGGGCTTGTTGAGAGGAATAGGTCCGTAGCGACATCAGCCGGTCGCGATTTGTGTTTACTGACATGCTCATCCAACCATGGTTCTGTCAACTATCATCCTCGTTTGCTCTAGCTTGGTGACGAATAAATTCGGTTTCTCACTCCCTGCCGAATCAACATCCGTCTCTTTGTTATCGATTCTTGTTTACCCCCTTGCTAGTGCCAGTGGTGTCCTCATGACACGGTACATCTTCAGTCACAATTTTTCCTGACGCGTGGTTCTAATATGGCATCCAAGAATTCTGACGACTCCCGAGTTGTTGCCCTACTTCGACATTGACCGTGCCCTGCACACACTCCTCACGCCCGAGGAGCGCGCACGACCTTGGTTGCTCTATCTAATCCCCGGCATACTCCCCGGCATACTTGTCGAGGTGGTATGGACTAGACTGATCGTCCCTCGACTCCGCAAGGCGATCACCCCTCTCGTCGTGCACTGGGATGTGGGGTATCGCATCAAAACGCTTGAACTCGGTTTTTTAACACTGGACATCGCTGTACTGTTGCCCCTCGAGGCGCTCATGATGCGATTGGCCCTGATGGACGTCAGTACTATGGTAACATCGACGGCCGAGGAACAAGTCTTGAGGTACGATGCAACGCTTTCCGGTTCTTGGAGTAGAAGGCACACGTTGCTGATCGTTACTCTTTTTTCGTTCATATCTTGCGCACTGGCCAGCCGCCTTACACGGGTGCGTGGAACTGTGTCGTGTCTATTATCGATGAGGAGGGATTCGGGGCGTTGTACCGCGCTTGGTGGTTAATGTTATTGGCAAGGCTGCCAAGTGTGGCAAAGAGAGCGCGGAAAGCAGCAGTATCCCCAAGCACAAAAGTTGTGGACAGTGAAAAGAACCAGGGTGAGATCGTTTAAATATGCTTCCATTGCAAGTGTGTGGTTGTTTCGATTACACGACAAATAGGTATTGATCGGTTGTATTCGCTGGTATGGGTATGTACCCCCGTTCCAATGTAGTAGAATGCGGACCGTTTATCGGGGATCTCCAGCAATTCTATCGAGCAGGTAACGGAGGAATAGTTTTTCCCCCTCGAACAACATTTCGGTTAGAATGCCTTCGTGAGGTCTACTAGTGATATAATTGCTTGAACCTCTAACCGGTCATGATCATATGTAGATGCGCGAAAGCGGGTAATCCAAAAGTGATACTCATCTTACCAATTTCCCCATCTCTATATCCTCTCCACCAGCCTTAGAAATGGTATCCACGTCTCGTTCACCCTTGCCTACCTCCGGGCGTTTCTCCTTTCCCTTTCCGGCCTCCAAAAGTTGCTTTGCTTCCTCCCGAAGCTTTTCCTCGTCTTCTCGGACGAGCTCCTTGTGCTTGATCATGAAGATGCTCGCGAGCGTTGCAACGCTTGCCAGACACGCATTGAGGACGAACACCCACTTGAAGCCTTGCGTGTATCCATGCGCGAGCACGTACGCCGCTTGGGTGGGTCCGAGCCCCAACGACGCAAGCTTGGATGGAGACGTACGCGAGCCGAGGAGAGCCGGGTTATCGACGATCGTCTTGATGGCGGATGGAGAGAGGTCAAGGGAGGTGAGTGCATCGCGGAGGGAATTGTTTCTGGTTGTTGCCATAGTGGTGTTAGCTTACCACGCTGGACCAAGCAAGGTTCAAGACGCACATGAATGTCGATCCGACGGCTAGTGAAAGTGTGCCCCCCATCCCTCGGACAAACTAGCAAGGCGACGTTGGAGATGGTTTGACAAAATGCGGAGGAATGATGTGACGTACGTTTCTGACCGCAGTCACGACGGACATGTCTTTTCTCGAGACACTCGCTTGGGCAGCTACAGTAGTCGGTTGCAACGTCTTCGACGACACGTGTGTCGGTGAGCTCAGTGGAGGCTACGAATATCTTACCTGACCAGCACCAATACCTGCCAAGACCATGTAAAAGACTAGGAGGACTTTCGGGGTCGTATCCGTGACCATCGAAAGGCAGCCACAACCGACCGCCCAGATACTGAACCCAACGTAGACAATCGTCTGATAGAACAATTAGACACGTGCCAATACTTTGGTCAGTGGAGACCTTACGCACTCGGTACCTCCCTGTCTTGCTGATGGCCATTCCCTATGAGCAGTTGTTAATGTTGGAAAGGTAGTATGACGAGGAGAAGAAGCATACCGCAAGCCAACTGGCAAAAGACTGGCTGACCAACACCGGCAACAGAAACACTCCGGACCGTATTGGAGAGTATCCCAGTGCAACCTCAAAGAATTGAGGAAGGTAATAAAGTGACGAGAAGAATATGAAGCCACTGAAGCAGGGGAAAACCCAAGAGAGAGTGAATTGCTGGAGGATATTCAGGTGAAGCGCAAACATACTTGACGAACATGGTAATATATACGCCGGTGACTGTAACGTGTTTAAATATGTACACTTGGGTAGAGGAGCGCATTAACCAAAATGAAAGAGAAAACTTGAAAAGCATACTGGGTACGATGGGCAACCTCGCGCCCTTCCACTCCCAACAACAAAATAAGAGAGCGACAAGGATACTGGAGCACAACGGAGCAAGGACTACAGGTGAAGTCCATGGGAACGTGACGCCTCCCTGGTATTAGAATTAAAAATAGTTAGACCGAGCAGACTCAATACTTTTGCTCACCCATATAAGTGGAAGTATAACTAGTGCAGAACTAGAAAGAGACAGTCCAGCTCCAAGATAGTCGACGGCCAAGAGTTTCCTGTGCGAGGAATATAGTACGCGAGACAACATCTGAACACTAGTTGTGCTTGCCTCTTTACGTCTCCCTCAACAGGCTTCAAAGGGAGGACGAAGAGAACCACACAAACGGCAGCCAATGAGACAGGGATATTTACCCAAAAGCACCACTGCGTTTCCAAAAGTGAAAATAATAATCTAAGCGTAAGAGCACAAGACAAACTGAAAAACTGACCCTCCAGGTCACCTTCTCGGCCAGGACACCACCAATAGGAGGACCAATAGCATAGCCAATCGCAACAACACCCCCGATAATCCCTTGATACTTGCCTCTGAACGGTGAAGCATTTTGGCATCAATTTCTCGAATCCGCGGAGAAAGATTATTGACAGGCCGTACCTTTCACGCAGACTCACAACGTCTGATATTATGATCTGCGCCAAACTTATGATACCACCGCCTCCTACGCCAGCAACCCCTCTCCACACAACCAGCTCGATGAAATTCCTCGAGAACCCTGCAATCAAGCATCCGAGCATGAATACCGACATTGCCAGACACACCGCTGCCTTGCGACCGAAGATGTCACTGAACCGACCATACAACGGTTGGAAGCTTGTCGAAGTGAGCATGTAGGCGCTCGGAACCCATGAAGCGACAGAACCAACATTGAAGTAGGCAGAAATGGTAGGGAGTACTGTAGCTGTGATCACAGAATCAAGGGTAGAGACGACGACACAGATGGCAAGGCCGGCGAAGACAGCGACGACTTTTCTAAACGGGAGCAGGTTGGTCTGATCAGTGAGCTTAAACGGGGTATAGACTGTCGTAGGATTCGTTGGTTCGTCGGCACGAGCTGAGTGGGTGATCATCCTGAGCGTCGTTGTCACGGTGCCCTCTGAATCGGGATCTCCTGGATGAGCAGTGGACATGGAAGGGACGAAGTTTGGCGAGCCTCATTGGTACCAGGCCACACATGATAAGAGAAGTGGGGCTGTTAGGATGACGCTCGGTGCAGAACGGCCGAAATTGTGCGGACGGAAGTTCCGAGTCAACGTTGCAATCAACAATAGCCTGCTACTGGCAATGAGTGCTTGGATGGGTAGAATGGTGACTGCTCCTACTACCAGAATATCTTCGATCGAAGCAGGGATAGCAAGATTGTGTTGAAATGATATGTCTGCAGTCAATTATCATTAGATTCATTACGGTGATGATAGGATGTAGTGCTCGCCAACACTTGCCAACACTCGGCAGATGCCAGTGCCAGCATTTACGACTCTATTCCTAACCTCTCTGTAAGTTCAGTATTCATCAACGAATAGGACTATTGATTCAATTGCTCGATCACTACGTAGTGAGTATCTGAAGTTCGAATGGCAGCCATGTTTCCGAAATTCAGACATCCTGGCCCTGAATACTGAAAACGAACAAGCTAGGCTGCCAATGGCACTGACTAGTACGTCCAAACGGTGTTGAGCCCTTCGACATTGTCCTACTTCAGTTTACGCCTCCTTTAGAGAACGTTACAAATGGAGGCTATTCGGATCCACCAAGGTCATTGGTCAAGGCCGTTGACACGCTGCTGACAGGCTATGCTGCCTTTCGCACATGTGTTTAGGCTGTTTGGCCCTTTGTCTTCGGCGACGTGGAGCCGCAAGACAGTAGTTAGGTAAGTAGTTAAAACTACATCTAGCGTGTACAATGTTCATCTTACGGGCAGTGAATGCCGAGGTGCGACGAAAAGATTCAGGCTGTCATGGCGATGCATCATATCCAGGACGTGGATCAAACGGAACCCTCTCAGTGCGAGAAAACTCTATTCGTTGTTGAGGGTATAAGAGGACAGAGTCTGTGGTTACTTCTTCGTCTCTACCACCACATCCTTTCCTTGAAGAATACTGCTGTCATATCCATGATGCGCACGTTTCTCTCCTTAGGTTTTGTAGGCATTGCTCTGGCTAGTCCCTCTGGGTTATTCGAGTCTCGGCAGATACAATACGTCTATCCGGAAACAGATGGCCCCAGTACCGAATCCTGCCTATCCCTTCGGAACAGTTGCAACGCAAACACCGTCGATCTCAGCAACTTCTACAGCTACATTCCGTGCATAATGCTCACGGCGTGCTTGCAGGATGTCGAGAATCCTGCGCAAGTCCTGCAAGCAAGCGGCGCTCCTGCCGACCAACCACGTCTTACCGAAGAGGTGGGCATCATTACTGAGACTCGATCGTAACCACTGAATGTTCGGGGATCTCCAGACCTTCTACTCCATGTCAGACGGAAATCCGTACATGACACAGCAAAATTATATCGATGCCTACTACGGCGCAATCTCGCAAACACCCAATGGTACATACCCTGACAAGTGAATTTCTCGCAAATCATGTTTCTCTAGCGCAGTACTGAATCGACTCAAGCGTCATTTATGTCATGGGTCAGTGGCAGACCATCGCTGCATGGGCTGGCTTCTGTGACACGTTGAATATTCCTTACAGCAACTTTGCGGTGTGGATTTACGGCCAATCTGACGGGACATGTAGCTAACCTCTCTTCTAGGACTGGCTGGAATATTCCTCTGTTCCCGGGGTTTGCGGCGCTGTATCTTCCTGCCAACCAACCCTCGAGGCCAGTCTTAAGCCTTGTGTTCCGCAACCCATCACCGACAATGGCTCGTGCGCCGAAATGGTGACGCAGTGCCAACTTTGGGTCACCGATGGTCTCTTCCAGAATGAGTACTGTGTTCTCGCAAGCTTTTGCTATGCATGGAGTAACACAGATGTCCTTCTGTTGTATGAGTACCCGTCTTATCTCCCGATTCCCACTACCTCCGAAGAAGCCAGGCTCTCTGAGGCCGTATTCTACAACATGACTGGCGGTGCACCAACAATGTCTCAGCAAAATGCTATCGATGCTTACTATGGCGCGTTGGTATGTTAACAGCTTGGCTTGTTGGGCATATCCATATTCACATAAAACTTCCCTCAAGACTGGCACGTGGATGTCTCTGGGCGGACCCTTTGGAGCGATGACGCCGGAGAAGACCGACAACAACGGTCCATATCCCACTTCGTGCGTGAAGGGCGGTTTTCCAAACCCGTGGGGTCAAACTGACTTGATACCTCCTCAGCTCTCAATACGTGATCGATTTCTGGGCAATTATCAGTGCATGGACTGGCTTCTGTGACACGCTTGAAATTCCATACTCGAACTTCGCCGACTATCTCTCGTATGCTGCGGGAAGTGATTATCACCCGACTTGCTGATACGCTTTGTGTTGAACAGTGTTGGTTGGTGGTCTACAATTGTGGATCCCGGCGTCAGAATTGGACTTTTTAATTTATGTTACGTGTCTTCCATTACTTTACAGCGGTCCTAGGTGTTGGCTCTTGAGTTGAAGAACTCTTACCATCTTCTTTCCTTCTCGTCTTAGGGGAACCCTCTCAATACAATCTTAGTGCCCAGTCACGGTTTATGTGACATGCGATCGAAATCTCAAGATGTAAGCTAGTTTCGCTTCACAGTACGATTCGGTCTATGGGTTGCGCATTTGCAGCCAACTGGAACGACCACAGCACTACAAACCACTAATACTGCCCGCCACGCTCTCGACCGCATTTTTGAGTTCATGCGCTTCCCGAACGACACTGTCATGGTCATCCTCGGCACACTCGGCGATGAACGTCGCCGTTTCCCCGACGAAGCCTACATTAATGAATAACACGTGAGCTTTCTAAACGACGTCGCGCACGCGCGCACGCGGAATGACGCACCGACAAGTTTACCCCCCTCTGCTTTCCACATCTCCGTCGCGCACGCCAGCGCCAAGATACGCACGCGGGCGTCTTCGGAACGTGTGTGCATGAGGAGATCGAGGTTGAGGCGTTTGAGGAGGTCAGAGGACGAGTTGGGCAAGAGGGTGATCACGGAAACGAGACAGGCCACCAATCGTTCTCGTGGCGTTTTTGGTGGCGTCTCGGAGGGTGCGGTGGTGACCAGGGACGGGGAGGCCAAGCGCACGGCAATGGGTACTTGGGACAGCACGTGTGGAAGAAGCGCAGATAACTTGTCTTCGCGCCAAAAGGCTGAAGGAAAGGCTTTAGGTTACATCGGTGACGATCGATCGACGAACGTACCTCCGTCATCAGCTTCAAGGGACTTTGTCAGCGTTGTGATAATGCCTGACCATAAGGCAAGGTTGGTCGGGGAAGTTTCAGACGAGGAACTAAAGGATTGGAGGACCTCCGTGAGAGGACGCAACAACGTGGACATGTACGGATTCATCAATCCCTGTGGGTAATCAGCTACACGATCAGCAGACCATAACCGTACGACGTACCTTGAAGTAATCGAGCAGGGCGGTATACACATGACAGAAAGTGATTCTCCTCTGGTCCGTCGCTGTTGTGGCCAACAAGAATGCGTCATCTTCAGACCATCGTCTCTCAACTGCACGCACCTTTTTCGTCTGCAAATGCCCAGTCGTGCATACGTCGGAACAAAGGTCTGAATGCGTTCTCATTGAGCTTCACAACGAGTTCAGTAAACGCCGATATCACATGAGGCTCGCCCTGCTAGAGTTAGTTCGAAAGACGATCCATGCCACGAAACACTGACCTCGGTGAAGCCAAACGCCATCTTGACGTCGAACGCTTCCATGAAGACCTTGAACATCGGTCGCAGGTTATCCAAGACTTCCGGGCGGGGTGCAGCGTGCAGCGCCCTCTTGAGCAGCGTAAAGTAACCAATCATACCATTCAAGTCCTCCTGATACACTGGCTCGTCACCAGTTCACGTCAAACTAGGAAGTCACGTACCTTTGTCTGAGCCTTGTCCACGCTGGGCCACAGATTATAAAGCACGGGGAGTAACACCTCGGCCGACGTTTGTTTCGAAATTGCCTTGCTCAGTCCGGTGAGGGGATTGTTTTGTACGGTAGACGTAGCGCTGTAGTCGACGTAAAGTTTTGCAAATTCTGTTAGCTCTTTTGCTCCATAGAAGGCGGGTAGGGACGACAATAGGCTTTGAAGGGTTGCAAGGGCAGCCTCCCCTACGTCTGAAGGATCTGAGGGTCCAGTGAGTAACCTCACGAAAGCGCGTCACACGACGTACGTGTCTTCCCCTTGAGACCTTCACGAAGGATTAATGTACACTCCTGTGCGACGTCCCTAAAGTAGGGGATGATCCGAGGACCGAGGGCAGTGCTTATCCAACCATGTCGGACTCATGGACGAAGACCAGAGAAGGATATAGCAACTCACACATAGCATGGCAAAACCGACATCCCCGCTGCAGCAGATGACCGAGATCGCACTACCTTGAGGACGTGCGGCAAGGTCGACAGAAGCGCGGTCTCTTCTCCATTGCGACACGTGGATCCAAATGCTTTCAATGCCGCGAGCGCAGATTCGACCAACGAGCCAGCGGATTGACGTTCAATGATGTCCCGGATAAGGCCGATGAGGTCAACGATCATCGCTTGACACTCCTCGCGCAACCGTTCAGTCACCCGTGGAATTCTGGCTGCAAGGACGCCAAGCGCCCCCGCTTTGATCTAGTACAAGTACAAATATCGTCAGTTCACATCTGGAGGAGGGGAGAATGAAAAACACGCACTCTCGTGTCATCCGATGCCAACATCATACATCCTGCAACCAGGAACTCTCTGGCGGAAATGACGTTCATGATTCGGTCAATGGCAGTCTGAGCCCCGCCGATGATCGTCGCCACGTCGCTCTCCGAGACGTTGTCAGTCGGAGGTGTAGCAAGATCCAAGAGATGCGTGATGATGTCGGTCGTGCTGCCGCCTTGTCCATCGCTAGGGGCATCCAGCTGCTGGGATGGGGTCAAGGATGTACTCACGAACAACATGAGTGCTTGTATGCGCCGTTTCAGCGTAGCGGAAGTAGACGAAGCGTGTTCTCCATCCCTACAACGTGATATCAACCAACCGCGTTGAAAACAGTTGGAAGAGGTATATTACTCACCGAGGATAGTCCAAAAATGCAGGCCCAGCGTCTTCTGGCGCTATAAGTTGGGATCTAAGGCGCAAGCACTCCGCCAAGACTTCCGTGAGTACCTGCGACACAGTGTGAATCATCTTCGAACGAATAAACTGGACGAACGCACGAATAATTGCAGTGGGCGCTGGAAATGACGTAGCAACGACGTGGGTAGTGTGAGTGTATTTTGCGCTTCTTCGGGAGTTTGTCGACTCGCACGATTGGTGACTTTGTCGATCAAGAGCATGCAAACCGGAGCCAAGAATGTTTGTGCTCCAAGGACTTCTGTAAGGTGTATGAAAAAGCTAGTGGGATATGGTCACACGAGTGCCTCCTTTCGAGAATGGACATACTTTTGACGCCGATGGCGCGGAATATGGTTCGAGGCATCCGTAAAGATGCGCAGGAAATCTCGAGCACCAACATACAAGTCAAAGCCATCCGAGTGCTTTGTTTTCAAGGACGACACCATGACCGGCACGATATTGTTGATAGTCTGTGCCAAATCACTGAGCGAGCTTCCAAGGAACAGATAACTGCGAACTCACACTCTGTACGACTTTGAAGCTGTACGAATCGTCCCTATGGAATACGTTGGATCCCATAAACGTGAAGATGGGCATGATATTGTGGAGGACAGAGTCGGGGGTGAGCCGGGCCAAGTTGGCCATCAAGAGCAGCGCCTCGTTGAAAGTTTGAGGATTGTCAGTCACTGCCAGGAGTTCAGAACGCGATCAAGGAAAAAGGTCACGTTTGACTCACCCCTGATCAACTCAACCAAGACGTCCAAGCGAATGGGCCGCGCAGGGGGTTCCTGATATCCCGTTTAATAACCGAGGAGGCGGCATACTCGAGAGTTTCTTACCGTGACTCTGCTTGCACTCTTTTCTATCGCAGCCATCAGCATCTGGCAGACGTAGCTCGTATCCGACGGTCCCCACAAGTCGGAGCGGACGATCTTGTTGAGCGTCTCCAAAAGGTTCGATATCAGATCCAGGCATCCCGGAATCTCCGTCGTTCCAAGCACTTCGGCCAGCACAGTCAACGGCTGGAGTTTGCTGATCTCGGATGCGTGTGGAGCTCTAGAAACGCCATCAGTCCAACTCCTGGACAACCATGATGATCACGTACGAGTCCAACTTGGCGCGCTTGTTTATAGGCGCCGAGCCCTCGACGTGGTCCGGTCGGAATTGAGTAAGGAGGTGGACGATCAACCCGACGTCTCCAAGAAGCTTCCCGAGGAGCCCTCGGGATGCCAAGTACTTGGTGCCAAGTATGTCAACAATCACAAAGCACGCCCAATGCACATTTACTCACCGCATCCCCACCTTCACTGCCTGCTTGTAACAAGATTGTACAGACTTCCGAGCGTCTCTCGAGACTGAGATTCGCAAAGAGCCTCTGTTCGAGAGCATCCGCATAGAGATCCCGCGCAGACGCATCTGAGTCTGTCAAACGCTGATCAGTACATGCAACCAAAACCCAGTCAATCGAACGCACTCGAGTGGAAATAGAATTGGAGTCCTGACACGAACACTGGCCAGGTTTCCTTGTCAAGGTCCGCCGGAGTAATGCTGAGGAAGCCCGCGACGACAAGCGATACGTGTGCCTCGAATGACGTTCCAAACGTTT
Source organism: Boletus rubescentipes (assembly GCA_038092775.1). Taxonomy (NCBI): domain Eukaryota; kingdom Fungi; phylum Basidiomycota; class Agaricomycetes; order Boletales; family Boletaceae; genus Boletus; species Boletus rubescentipes. Next base: position 14,466 of record JBBPRA010000061.1, read on the forward strand.
GTGCAATGGAAGCGGGGTCTTGTATCAGGGCCTTCATGACCGGGAGCAGCATGTGAGACTTGGAGAAATCCGTGACCGCCTGGATGGAGCGGAGTAGTGCGATCCGGGCGGATGGGAAGGGATGGGTGACGATATGCGAGAGTAAGAAGCACAAGACCCGACGTCTATATCTGCACATAGTTGTCAATCATAGCTAGCAAAAGGTCGATAGACGTCGTACTTTGCATTCGAACCTTGAAGGTGATTCTGGTGAAACACCTGGATATAGTCCGCATCTTGGATTAACTGTTCCCTGTTCCTTACAAGGGCCTTGACATAGGTGGCAAGATCCTTGGTGTCAACGTATTGCAATTGAGCTGTCACAAATTCGTGAGCAGTTCTTCACATACACACCCAGAGACTCACAAGAAGCTGATCCGTATATCGTGTCCAAAGAGTACACGTGCTTTTTCTCAGAGGTACCGCCCAGAAGTGAAATGCTTTCAAAGATCAAGGCACGGTCCCGTTTGTCACATCGGGCATCCAATAAGACGGCGATCAACGACGGAAGCACCGTCTGGAAGTCGATGGCACCCACACCAGAATGGCCCCGTATGAACGCGAGAACATGCAAAAGGGCATGCGTTCTGACTCTCTCCAACGAGGAGGAGGTTGAGAGTAGAGTCCCAAGGAGGAAAGCGAGCGAATTGTCCCGAAGGTTAAGGAATAGTGCTTGCAAAATGGACGTCGAAAACTGGGAAGGTACGGTGCCCGCAGAGGCGGAGGCGAGAGCGTAAATTTCTTGCATCAACGATAGATAGCATTGGCTTGGGTCGCTAGGAATTTGATCCACCTTTGGCGCGTTAGATTGTCCGAGTTGAGTGAAACACGGACTACATACAGAAGGAATCACTGAAATCCAAGCTCCCGAAAACTTGTGAGGGACTGGAAGAGCCGGAATCAAGGCAAGGATCGAAGCTTGCAATGCATGGATGGCGTTTCGCCCTCCTGGTTTGATGATCACCTTCATACCTACGTGACGTGCATCCAATGCCTTTCACTTTCTTAGCACCAAATCCCCAGCGAGCCAAGTAGCACTGGACATACCTCTTCCAGGCTCAAGTTATCACTCGCTTCCAGCAGGGTCAGGCGCATACCGCGTATGAAACGGTGCGCTAGCAAAATCTGTTGCTCTCCCGATGTTCGCACCAGCAGCGCGCGGCAAACTAGACACGCCAGCGCTCGAGCATGCGGCATGGGATCATGCAGCTTGGACAACAAAACAGAAATATCTTGGGCGCTGTCGCTCGCCACCAGAATATTCTCTATGAACACAAGCCCCATTTCAGCGTCAGAGCGTGGCGTGTATCAAGAACCACTCACCAGCTATCTTGTCAGCTACACCAAGGTTCGCTTCGGATATCTTCTCGCTGCATACATCACTATCATCCTTGTCGACGTCCACGACTTCCTTGCCCAACAGCGACGCTTGATCCCATACGTCTACGCAATCGCGCAACCATCCCGTCTGGAAACCGCCACCTTCCTTGATAGCTTCCCATATACTACGTGCCGTCTTCAACTTTGCCTTTGAGGCCAGTAAAAACGGGAAAAGCGCAGTTTGCTGGACAGCAGTGGAGACGTCGGCATGAGTTTTGATCAACGGCCCAGCAAGGAATGCTGCATGTGCACGTAAAACCGCCCGAGCAGGTGGTGTGGGGAACAACTGTGAAGTAATGACATCCAGTAGTTGGTGGGGTGACGTAGTTGGAGCGATCATCGAAAGGAACAAATCGGGCGAGCCGTACAGCGCTTGCAATACTCCGACATGGGTATCGTAGACGCGACCGAGCAACGCTGATTGGATGGATGCCTAGCACACAGTCAGTTAAAGTCGAGGATCAACCAGGGAACGCGAACCATATCCGGAGCGGACAAATTACTCTGTCCAGCCTCCAACATCGAGTACATTTTCTCCACTGCGACGACACGGGAACCCTTTGACGTGCTTGCAGATGCAACTACGACCTCGTTTACATTACTGGACTCGGCTAATGGGTGGCTCTGAGGATGTCTTAGTTTTGAAAACACCAATTGACAAGGCGTCGCTCACTAGAGAAAATGACGCCAAAAGGTCGTTTGCCGTCTTTCTACGCTCTTTCTTGTCCTCGCTCGGTTCACCTGCAGCTTCGGAAAGGGCTTGATCTGCAACGCCTCTCACGAGTTCGAGATGGCGTTGATGGAGGAGAGAAAGGAGAGACCGTGCGACGCGAGTGGTTTTCTCTCTTGTTTCGGCTTCGACTGTTCCATGGTCGACATCAGATGGCAACGTGGCAAGACGAACTAGAATGCGAGATAGTTCTTTGATGACCACTGAGGGAGTATTCGTGGTGTTTATCAAAGTCGAAAACAGTGACGAAACCCGATGTTCATGGATGCTACAAGAGGCGGGGTCACGGCGCATGGCAAAAGAGACGGAGATCTACACACCGTTCACCTAGGGACCGAAGAAGCGGGAGGACGAAGTGCTCCGCACCGACAATTGCCATGGCTTTACTTGTTTCATCAGCGAAACCACTAGGGAAATCTCGTCGTTTTTATGAGAAGAGAGGAGACGTGGAAATGACATACGACATCTTTGTGCACAACTGGCATGCACTGAGAGGGAGCGCCTGAATGTTTTGTTGTGAGGAACAAACTGCGACAGCAGTCTTGACAAAATGGGCAGTAGAGATAGAACCTTTTCCCGAGCCTCGAGCTCCGCGTACTTGAGTTGACATTGCGCTGATGATGGCAGATACAGCAGTGGATTTCAGGTTCACTCTTTGCGAAAGAGTGGACAAGAGAACAAAGCTCCCGAGCTAGTGAATGAATGTAACTTGGACAGAAGTAATTCGGGGCCAGAGAACTCACTGCAAGGTTGGCATCTTTCTGAGAAGGTTGGAGCGGGGCAAGCAAAGAGGGTAGAATGAAAGCAAGTATGCCATCGTCGAGAGATGCACTAGACATGTAGTCCCGTATGGTAGCCACATGAAATGCAAGGAGTGTACGATGCGAATGAGAGCCTGGAAGCGGTGAGCAAGAGACAAGTGAAGTAGGATGGATGCATACAGCCGATGGCGATGGGTAGAAGGTTGGCGATGAACCGCGCTACCTCTGTGTCTGATACCATGGCCTTGATTAATGCACTGCGTGGGAGAGGCTTTGCTGCTGCTTTAAAGGGGAGTAAAAACGCAAAAGGAGAGTTTGCCCTTGGGGGTCATCAGCAAAAGGCGATTCCGCGCGTAAAGAACGTACTGAATGTGCGATATCGAGAGCATTTTGACAAAGTGGGGCGATTCGTGGTATGGCAAGAACAAGGCAAGGACGGCAGCTACATTGAACTCGTTGATTCTAAGAGACATTGCAGATCGGATACGCGTGCGAGATGAAGCAAGACTTGCCTGAAACGCCTGACGAGCCACTCCAATACCTTGTTCGAGGGCGCGTCCATCAGCCAAGGACCGAGGAGAGCAAGCAACGCGTTTATATTCTGGTCGAGGGTCGCATTGAATTCTGGCGTTTGGAGTGTGCGATCGAGAGCCCTGGCTGCATCGGAGAAGAGGGCGTGCTCAAAATCGACGGTGCAAAGTGACGCATCTGCGCCGAGGTTGAGAGATTTGGCTGAGAATGCGGGCGAGAGGGAACACAGGTGTGTGAATGCAGTCGATGCGAGGGCGTGTATGGCGTCGAGGTCGTGAATGTCGGCGTCTCTGCCTGTGAATAAATACGACTCTGTCTGTCTCTTTTTCTGCAGCAGCGACGCGTTCAGCGACGTCGACGCCGCCAGCTGACTTGCCAGTGCAGACGGCATGGTGAAGAAAAGTTAATCAGTGTGGCTGTGTTCTCCTTACCACCACCATGTCTCAAGGGCTTTTGACGTCGCAGGGCGTCTTTACACCGAGCGCGTCCATCACCATCGACGCACCACGTGACCTAGTATGGCAAGTGCTGATGGACTGGTCGTCTTATCACGAATGGCACGTCCCCGCTCTTTCCAACCCACACACTGCCTTGACGTGACACTCTATGCAGGAACCCGTTTGTGTACGTACCCCATTTCACTCGTGTCTGATCCACGCCATAACTGCGCCGCAGTCGAAATCAGCGCATCACTGACGCGTCCAGGAGACCCCTTGCCGCCTCCCAACAAACTCCCCGCGCCGGTGCACATCTCCTCATCCATCCGGTGCACATTCCCCCCTCCTTTGACCCCCCTAAGATATTCCCCGCCAACTCCGCGTTCGTGATAATCACCACCATGGATCCCGACAATTACCGTTGTGCGTGGGACACCGTCGGATACCCCGCTTGGCTGCTTGCTACCCTAAGATGGCAGGCATTGGTCGAGGTGGTCGAGGACGGCCGTAAAAAGACGCGCTACGAGACCGTCGAAGCGTTTAGTGGTCTCATGGCATATCTAGTCAAGTGGTTCGTTGGACGTGGGATCCAACAGGGTTTCATTGCCATGGCAGAGGGTCTCAAGGAGAGGTCAGAAGAGCTCCACCGTCGTGGATAGATGTGTACTACATACATGACTAATCTTAGACATTCTTGCCAATCCCGACACAGCCACAGCCTCCGCGATCTAGACCCCCCCTCTTGCTATAAATCTGACACGAAGACACCCTTGACAGTCTCCGCCCTTGATCATGCTTGTCTCCCTCATGTCCACCAACGACAACAGTCCCACCCCCGTATACGACGCCCACGGCAGACAGAAAACCTTTGTCGAGTCCGCCATGCAGAGGAGAGAGCGCATCGAATTCCTCAAGCAGAGGGAATGGGTTCGACGTGTCACAGAGTGGGTGAGAGAAACGAGCGCTCAGAAAGACCCTGTCCGTCTTCCGTTCCCCTCGTCCACTTTTCCCCTCTTACCCGGTCTTCTCCAGCCGTTTTTCGGCCGCTCAAGCCGATCATGCTTCCCCTTTTCCTACCAGGATACCGCCATGGTCTCCCAGCCATCCCTCGTTCCTTTCCCCTCTGCGGAGGAAGAGGAAGAAGAACCATACGTCATATACAGCTCATCTCCGAGCTCCTCCCTTTCTTCCCTTACCGAAGAAATCACACCTGTCCTTCCGCTCAACAGCGGCCCGTCCCCCTCCCTTGGCCTGCCCGTCGCGGGAGTACCCCAACCCACCCAGAAAAGGTCATCTGGCCATCACCGAAGATGCAGCAGCGCCAGTCTTCGTGGTCACACGCGCAAGCAATCTCTTTCCAGCATCTACGAAGTCCCTGAAGAGGACTGAGTACCTCCTTTGCCATCCTTGCGACGTGGAGGATCCCCCCCCATCCATTTCAATACCTCTCTCTCTCCCAACTGGCGCTCGTATCACCTGGCAAGCTGGTTCCTAGTCAGGAAATCCTTTTGCTTCTTTCCGCGCCGACGTGTGAACGTCACTCGTGGCATGTCGTTTGGCGATGCTGATTTTTGTTCGTTACCGTCTGTCGTAACCTGGAGCCTCCAGGGTGTTACCCGGTTCTCCAGGTAGACCTCATCTTGTTCCTGATACCTGTGCCACTCTTTATACCCGCTTTTGCTCCCGTCACCATCTGTACCACCTCCCATCCACACACGCTCATCATTCACAGATTTCGCTCTTCTGCGTCCATATCTGTATTTTACACCCTTCGAATTGTCCCTGTACCATATAGAATTCGTGAACGTGGCTCTTTCTTGCAGAGCATAGAACGCTTTCTCGTCGACATTCTGAGGTGTATTGTATCCATTTGGCCGTTCCGTGGGCGCGTTGGGGTTATCAAATTTGGACCAATCAGGACCTTTCGGTGATGAGTAAAAAGGCACTGGTCTAGACCAAGTCGAGTCATTCCAACTCGGACCTCTTCGGACCCGTGCTATATTCGGAGGCGCAGATCATTGCCATATAAGCAACTTGGTTCAAGAACTACGCCAGTTTCACTTTGGACTCTGAATGACTGCTAAACGATGAATACCGCTGGTTCGAGTTCTGGGCGTTGGCAACCTCGGCGTAGAGGGTCGGGGCCTGGTCGGGGCGACCCCGCATCGAGAACCCCACCTTCCAATTTTCCCAGTGGTGGCATTCAGACTACTAGCAACAGAAGCAGAGGTATGAGGGCCAGAGGCCATTTTGAAGCACACAGAGGTGCCCGCGGCGGGCCCAACTTGCGAGGGCGACCTGGGGGAGTGTCAGTCCATCTCCCTTGCCCACACGCTAGCACCTTTGAGGTTGATCATGTTCATTGGCATCGTACAGCATCTTTATGCAGGATCGACCGGGAACCGTCGATGCCCGCATTCAAGATGACTCCGACATGGCCGTCGTCGCCAAACTAAACAGACGGGCTGGTACTGACAACGACCCCGCCTCCGACTCGGTCCGTCCGAATCTTCCTCTGCGTCCCGATTTTGGGACGCAAGGGAGAGAGATTTCGCTCCGTGCCAATTACTTTCCCGTCAATGTCCGGGGAAATATTTACAGATACATCGCCGAGATCGCCCTCTCGGGTGATAACAGGAAGTTGACGCGTCGTGTCAAGCACCGTGTCTTCCAACTCGCAGCAGAGACTGTGGATTGGCAGCAAGCCGGTATGTCTGGCCATGTTGCACACGACAGTGCCGAGAGACTGGTGGCATCCATCTTGCTGCCGCAACCCCTGGTCATATGTGGCGTATATTATGATGAGGAAGATAGTCCCCCTTCAGAGGGAGGGGCAGAATACACGCTCACGCTTACGTTTGAAGAGGAAGTCGATCAACAGACTTTAAACGAGTATATTTTTATTATCATATTCCTGGCTCGATCTGACCTTGCGTCCATATAGATGCCTTGCCGGGACACCTGTCGACTCTCAAGCGCTTGCCAAAGTGCTTTCCGCGCTGAACCTCGTCCTGACTGCGCACCCATCTCAGACAGGGGTCAAAATAGGCCGTAACGATGATTCCAAGAAGCATCCAGATCAGCGGCTCTTCTTCAACTCCCCGGATCCTAAAGATATCGGAGGCGGGCTCACGGTACGGCAGGGGTTTTACACCTCTGTTCGTCCTGCCCACCAACAGCTCATGGTCAATGTCAATACGTGCCATGCGGCGTTTTACAAGCCACAAAACTTTGCGGACGCGTTGGACGAATATCGCCAATTCGTCAGAGGTGATATGGGCGCCTTCGGAAATCAAGTGCGGGTGGTGACCGAGCCCAACAAGAATATCGTCATGATAAAGGGTCTGTCCAGGCTGAATGCGCGTCACCACAGGTTTAAACATGGCCAATATGGGTGGATCACGGTTGCGGAGTACTACAAGCGCAGTAAGGATGATCTTCTCTGCTCGGGCATCTTTTCTTACCATCGTCAAAAGAACACAACATCGAATTGAAGCGCCCCGAGCTTCCCCTTCTCGAGGATCCCAAGGGCAACGTTTACCCTCCAGAAGTCTGCAATATCCTCTCAGACCAGGGCTTCAAGGGTGAACTCACCAACAGCAGACATGCCACAGAGATGCTCAACGTGGCTTGCAAGCCACCCAAGGAGAATGCGGACGAGATTGTCAGCCGGGGTATCAACAAGCTGGGTTTTGGGAATTCGAACCCAGTGCTGGATGCATTTGGAGTCAGCGTTGGCACCGAGATGGCGGTCGTGCCTGGTCGTGTCCTTGACAAACCAGGGTTGTCATACTCCGCCACGTCCGCCAGCATCAATGAGCGCGCATCCTGGAACCTCAAGGATGTCAAGTTTGCTGTCGGAGCGCGGTTGGACAGATGGGCAGTGCTTGTCATCCAGGACGGTGGACGACAGGATTTCGGAGGCCCCAATGACCCCGAGTTGCGGAGGATCATTGATAGATTCCGTGCAATGTGCAACAGGAGCGGTATGCAAGTCCAGCCAGTGGCGGAGCATGCCTATGCAGACGTGCCATCCTACAGGGGAGTCAACCGTTTTCGAGACGACGCGATCGAAGACATAGAACGAGCCTTGAGGAGTCTGATGGAGCGAGCTGCACCTGAGCTCGTCCTCGTCATGCTATCTAACGAGGACAGGGCGATTTACAATGGTCTCAAGAGGCTCTGCGATGTGCAGCTCGACATTGCCACCGTTTGCATGCAAGCCGCAAAAGTCAAAAGGGATGGGGGTCAAAGTCAAGTACAATACTTTGCCAACGTCGCTCTCAAGGTCAACATGAAGTTGGGGGGTATCAACCATAAATTGGATGCAAACAGCGGCGCGTGGCTCAAGACTGCGTCGACAATGATTATGGGTATGGATGTGACGCATCCCGCGAAAGGCGTCTCTACGGACGGAACGCGTACGTATCTCTTCAACGTGCGCTTGGTATGACTGACCAACCACATTCCCGATCAGCGTCCATTGTAGCGGTAGTCGCGAGTGTCGACGAATATTTTGCGCAGTATCCTGCGATTCTTTCCTTGCGCAAGAGCAAGGTCGAGGTATCCCACTCTTACCCCTGACTGTAGGTCACCATCTGACAATAACTTAGATCGAACGTGATCAAGACGGCGGCGACAACGTCCTCAGAGACATGTTCATTAGTCGATTCGAGTTGTACAAGACCCGTAACGATGGAGAATTGCCCAAGCGAGTCATTCTATACCGCGATGGGGTTTCTGAAGTGCGTGTACTCGGTTGGTGTTCGCCCATCTACCTACTCACGAGTCTTTCTGCAGAGCCAGTTTGTGCAAGTACGCGAATATGAGCTAACACAGATGAAGAGGGCCTTTGAGCACTTTGGTTCCTACGCACCAAAGCTCAGCATCGTCATCTGTGGCAAGAGACACCACACGCGCTTCTATCCCACCAAGCAGGAAGATGCTGCGTACGACGGCAACCCACTTCCTGGCACAGTCGTCGATCGTGGCGTCACGCTCGCGTACGAGTTTGATTTCTTCCTCCAAGGTATGTCCCTCTTCCCAGGGTCTCGACGACCGCACTGACTCGCGTTACGCAGCGCACGGGGGTCTCAAAGGCACCACGCGACCGACGCACTATTTCGTCGTTCACGACGAAAATGGGTTCCATGCGGACGACCTCCAGCGGCTGACCAACGACTTGAGCTACATGTTTGAGCGCGCGACCAAGGCCGTCAGCCTTGTCTCCCCGGCCTACTGGGCAGACGTTGCGTGTGAACGCGGGCGGTGTTACTTGCACAAGCTGTTGCACGGCGACAAGGATGGCGGCGGCGCCGAGGCGGCCAAACAGAGTAAGGGGAAGAAGGGGAAGGAACGGGCGGGGGATCCCGTGTTTGAGAGAGCCGAGGGACTGTGGGGTAATGGCGTTTCTGGGCCGAGGCTGCGGGATACGATGTTTTACTTGTGAAGAGAGCTGGGCTTTCTTGGTGCCGGTGGCTGTGTATGTATCGCATCATGATTTGTAGTGACCGCAGTAGCTTGAACGTGTAACATCTTGGACAAGTGTTCAGAGCGAATCTGCTAGTGATGCCCGTCCAGCTCCAAGGAAGTTGTCATTGCGGGGCCGTCCGTTTCACCGTAGACAGCCACACTCCCGTTCCCTACCAGGTGCGCTGTCTCCGGACTTACTACCGAGAAGGGCACTCACTCTGCCCAGTTGTGCGTCTGCTCCATCTGCCGCAAAGTCGGCGGCGTAGGTGGGTCAATCAACCTCGGCGCCAAGGCAGACACGCTGCGCATCACCCAGGGTAAAGAACACATCCGGTGCGTTCTCCGTCCCGCCTGCTCCCGCCCCCCCCTATTCATTATAATGCTTCCCCAGCGTCTACAACGCCCTGCTCGATCGCGACACGCCCAAAGAAACGATTGCCTCGTCCGAGCGCAATTTTTGCGTCCGCTGCTCTGCCATGTTGTGGTTGTACGACGCTGCATGGTGCGTCCCCCGACCGGGCACGATCGGTCCATGGCTCACGTTCGCCCCCGCATGGATAAAAAGGCCCGAGCTGCTTCACCCGTTTGCTTCCGCGATTGATGCCCCACCACTCGATCCCCCAGCGCAGATGGTACGTTCCCTCCAGCCAAGATTGGACGTCTGCTGGCGCTGACAGTCTTGTGACAGGTGGTGGTGCTGACGAACTCCGTACCCGACTATGTACGCCTTCCCGAAGGCCCAAAGAACGTCTACAAGATTTACGGGCAGGATTCGATCGAGGAGTGGCACAAGAAACACGACAAGTATGTACCGTAGAGTGCCCTCCCAGTCGGTGTAGTACTATTGTCGTGGGGATGAGGACAGTGTACGCGAGTTTTGCGGGGTGGATATTGAAGGCATCTAGGACCTGTATTTTAGTAAATCTGCAATAGCAGTCGGCCAATGTTTAGCAGGTTGCATGCTATTTCTAGCACGGTGGACAAAGAACATGTGTTATTGCAGGGTAGTAAGTACAAGCAATGAACAAGCGAGTGGAAAGCCGTTACGACGCGTGGAGAAGAGACCGTAAGACGTACGAGGATACAGTAGACAGATAATCGATACAACTTGAAGACAGCATAACCAGGTTTCATATACAAATAACATCAGCTTTATGCTGCGTGTTTTGGAAGGGATTCCACCGGCTTCGTGAGAAGGAAACCTAGGGTATTCGTTGAGAGATGCTTCAGGAGCAGTCGACGCATACATACCTTTAAGTGCAGCCGACTTTTCGCCCTGTCTTCCAAAGCCCATTCCAGACCGGCTGGAGGCATCTGACAGTGTGCGAGTAGGATCGCTCGCTTTATCTTCACGGCTCAGCACCGACGAAAGCGTGCCCGTGACAGGCCGGACATCGATACCTCGGACGTGTGACGGGAGGACATCCTTGCTACGTTCGCGCCATGAAAGGATAGACCGCTTGTCCTTGACCTTTTCCCGGAAAATCAGGCCGACGAGCATGTTGACGCATCCAACCGAAAACAGAAAGAACGCGGTCACCAAGGGGAAGTCGCCGACATAGTGAGAGAGGACGGATGCGCCGATCCTGTAAAAAATGGGCTCAGAGAGAACACTAGAGGAACGTCGACAACGACTTACAAGCATTGCATCACTCCGAGGGCGCCGACACCAAAGTCCTTTCCGAGGACGGGAAAGAAGCGGTCAAAGAATGCCGCAGGCCAACCTATACACTTTCTAAGCCTCTCATTCCCTCATTCAAAGAGGATGCCACGTACCGATTTCGGACAGGATGAGCACGATAGTCTGGAATATGATGAAAACTCGATTCAAGACAGCCCAAAAGGCTCCGCCAGTTTGGTTAGGAACGGTGCTGTTTCTAGAATGAGCTTCGTCAGAAATCAAGAGTCCTTTTGTAGCACGGAAAGCGCATACGGGACATAGTCCGAGTTTCCTGCGTCGAACGCGGTCTGGTTGAAATTACCATTGGTAAACGCGTTGACAGCCTCGACGTCATCAACCAACACGAGAATGCTAGTCGCGAAGACGAGCAAGAGAGCAATGATGCTCAATGCACGAACAATGTTGAGAGCGATGAATACACCTGGAAAGATAGATTAGTTCCCAAACACCAGATACATGGTGGGTTACTTACGCGCGAAACCAGGAAGGAACATGCTGAACGTGAATGCAACTGGTTCGGAAGCGTGACAATGAGCGAACCTGCGCTTGCAATGTAGAAATACCAAGAACAATGAGATAGAGAGCTCGGATGACCAGCAAGCTACAAGAAATAGAGTCAAGACAAATGGACTTGGGATGGCTAACTTGGCCGGGGGTGGTCACAGCAAAAGTTCTGCAACAATTTGTTGCTCTTCGACAGCTGCAGATTAAAACGTGGGCCACGTGTAGTCGACATTTCCTTGGAGACAAAAGCTTCATTGTTCTCCGCTTGCGGACGATGAGAAGAGCAAATCGGAGTTGGTTGTATACGTACAAGTACCTACAAAAAGAACAATGAAAAACAAGGATGGCGGAACCTGATAAGGTAAATCTCCACAGCAAACAAACAGGGACCTCTCCCGCGTATTCTATCACAACCCACAAGGTATCCACGTATCCACGTAAGGTGTTACATTAACGGACGAGTCATAGGGGTTGTCCAAAGCTTGGGTATATGACGCAAGGTATCAGAGTTAGTAGACAGGACTTCATGGGTTGATTGATGGTACTGGCGGGATGGATGGATTAGGTCCATGTCGTGTACGTTGCGTTTTCTTGTTTTGCAGCGCTGCTTGAGACCGCTCTTGTTCGGCCCGCATAGCTTGCATGATATCAAGTTGTTGCGCTATGAACTCCTGTGTATTTGATCTGTGGTACTAGTTAAGCTTGTCTGACCTCCGAATCCCGGAGTGATTTCGTACCTCATTCGCAGGATACGCATGATGGTTTCCCCATTGTATACTTCTTTCTCCTGCTTCTCCTTCTTGCGTTCCTTGATCGTCCCGAGGTTTCTTTGGTTGTAAACACTCTTGACACGCTTCTTGACAGGCACGGCTTCTCGCAAACTCTGCTGCATGGCGCGAACGCATTCTTCCATGAGTGTGTCCCTACAAACGAATTAGCCACGTCCGAGACTACGCACTTTCACTCACGTATGCCAATCGTAGTACATGCGAATCGACATCACGTCGCGATACTTCTGGTTCTGGAGGGCTTCTAGTGAAACACCTTCGCCTTCGGCATGGAAATAATCCCTCATAAACTGGAGATCGGGTCAAAAAGTAATCCAGAATACAAGCTCGAGAACATTACCTTCAGCCACTTGAAAACAATGTCTACTTCTTTGTCGCTCAATGACTTCATATCACTCGACAATTTGGACAATGGAGGGATGAGAAGGCCCTCGATGACTGTTAGAACCTCCTTCCAGACCCTGAGCATCACCATGTCTTTGACCGTTTCGGCCAAGTGTGTATTGAGGATCTGCAAATTCGCATCGAAGTAGTCAAAGAGGGGAACAATAGCTCCCTCGATCTCCACGTCAGTCAATTCCTCAGGGCGAACGCGAGGCTTTTCGGACGATGGAAGAGGTACTTGCACTTCGTTTGAGTTTGAGCCCAGTGCAGATCGGTACAGGCCAGTGACGTTCGCAAGGGCTTTGTTGTAATCGAGAACCGTACCTGTCTTGATGAGACTCTTCAGTACCGTCCGCGACAGTGACTGCCTTATGAGCGGTGACATCTGACGGTAGAGGGTGTGAATAAGTACAACCTACGAGAATCGGACTCCATCCACCAACCTTGTCAATGAAAATACGCATCATGTCGCCTTCGCTGCGCTTCAGGGACCTGAACGCTCGCCCGAAGTAGAACTGAGCATCGTCTTTCTCTCCCTCCATACTGACTCGCAAGAGAATTCGACCTTGATGGCCATGGTTAGCAACCTCGAGGTTCAGCCACACGTCATGCGTCAAGAAATCGCCATAATGTGCGGGGTTCAGGCAGATGAAACTGCGACCAACCACGTCGTGTTGGCCAATCAATGCACGATCCCGTATACTGCACATGAGCCAGAGCGGTTTATCGACCGAGATGTCAAAAGTCTCTTCCCCTACAAATTCGAGGTTAGAACTGCTGAAATAAAAACGAACGGAATAATTATCACAGCGAGGGTTAAGCGTCTCATAGATCGTCCGGGTCTTTACCAAGCGGTTTCCGGCTTCGTCGCTGAGGGTGACGAATGTATCAAGCAGGGCCGAAGGACTGCTGTCGAGCGGTACGAGATCCTCTGCCATTACTATTTTCACTGCAAACAGAAATCTGGGTCGGTCAACCTTCTCGGGGACAGGAGGAGACGCGGCCAGCGCATCGGTGATTCTGTCAACCTGCATTTGGCTGTACATATTGTCCAGAAGCTTTCGAGCAGATTCGACGTTGTTTAGTTTGACACACGACTCGGGGCGGAAGTTGAAGGGTTCGACCTTCTTTTCACTGGTTATCGTGAGTTGTTTGGCCTTTTCAAGCCAGGCGGAAGACTTCTGGGGCTGCAGGTACTCGGTTGGGCGAGGGAACATCTCAGTCATGAAAAGCTCTTCCACACTGCGGCAATACTGCTCGACAGCTTTCGAGATAGTCTGAAAGTATGATGAGCGAGATGCCAATGCTTCAATTTGATGACCTTGCACCTTGGAAAGACTGGTGAAGAATCTGGCATTCTGGTATTCATCGGACCACTCCAATTCCTGGAGGAATGTTATGGGACTGCGAAGGGAGTCGAATAGGTCAACAATGGATGAACTCTGGCCATCTGCGTTTTCCGCTTCGAACTGCGCTAATACATAAGCCTCCGCAATGCTTGGAGTCTGTTCTGAGACGAACCTTGTCGGCAGCTATGGCCTATATGACACATGTTAGTCAAATGAAATGTGACGATAGTGGACACTGACGGCTTGAACCCACTGGTTTGTCTTATTGTCGGTGTCCAGCAACCATTGGAGGACGTATGACATGAAAAACTGGCTGAGATCAAAGTCAACATGACCTCTGTGACGAATAAGTAATTGATGACCCTGTGAGGTTGACGCAACCTTACTTCGGGCAAAACGCCTCAAACATTGACAAGAGGGTCTTCGTCCTTCGGTACAATGCGAAGATGTCCTGGATAGGAATATCTGGTGTTGGTCCATTCATGGATGATTCAAAGAGCTTCTTCGATGAGCTCTGTAGGTCAGTGATGAATAACGGGATGGTCACTTCGACAACCAAAGAGACAACATCGACCCGACTTGAACCAGAAAAGATAAATCAATGGCTACACAGGAAGGGCGCGGGAAACCCCACGTACCCAACAAGTGGCTCAGGGAAACGTTTATCGAGTTGTTTCGCGGCTTTTTCCAGTTCGTCAGTCATTAGGAGAAGCGGAAGAGCGCGATTGACTCCAGGAGCCGCTTGAAGTTGTTGGATCTTCGTGTGATAGAACTCCTCAGAGAGTGCCCTGACGCGATCTTCCAGGTCTGAAAGGCGTGCGCTGATATCCGCTTCGAAGCGAGTTATGAGACCGCTTTCCCGCACATGGTCGAGCACGTTTAGATACGGCTGAACCTCAGATACTTTGGTGTTCGGTATGGTCTCCATTGAATGGTAAAGCGAAGAGAGGAAGATGTTGTAAAGGCTGCCGTAGACGTTGGCCAATAACTCTGCCTGCGTGTCAAGAGAATGTAAACAAAAGCCCATTTAATTCACGGATATCACGTACGTCTTGGGTTGGCCATTTGTCGGTATCAAGGTCATGAAGTACTTTCGAGACTGCCTGCAAAGCCTCGGGTATGCATTCCATCGGAACGTGACCCCGTTCATAGAATTCCTTGATAAGCTCCAAGAAGCACGTGACACGATACTGTTGACCTATCCGCCAACGTACTGCGCATTCATTGATGAGATTGGTATGAGGAGGGCTCAAGATCGTCAAAGGTACTTCGTCTGCATCATCAACCTCGGGTCCAAACATCGTCTCGAGATCGGTGGTAAGGCAGTACTCAACGAGACGTTTGTAGAACCTCTTGGGATTGGGAGGAATAAACGTGAAGTTGTGTCCGACACGGATCTCGTCGTCGCCATCAAGTAGTTCCTCGGCTGCCTCCTGGACCGCATCACCACTTGCAACTGTACGCGAGTCGTCCTGAGGCCCGCCAAAGATGGACAGCCGACTTCCGATAGAGGTGGCCCCTGCGTGCCGATTGGACGATGAGGACGTTACAGAGTACAGTGAGCCAGGACGCGGGCTTCCGCTGGGAGGTGAATTGCCGCCATCTGCTGGTACTGATTTAGCGAGCTCCGGATTCAAAGACATCATGGCCACCATGAGTTGCGAGAGATGGGATGTTTCCAGGGTTCGCCATTGGTTCCACGCGGCATCGTTGTCGAAGTCATCCCGTCTACCTGGAAAAGGAGCGCCAGCATTGATATTCTTTAGACAAGTCTATCCAATCTTTTAGAACATTTCTCTGTGCACTGCAGTGGATCATTATACCTTGAGGTCAACTACAGCTGCCTGCAGAAAATGTGAGTTCTGTGAAAATTTGATAAATTGCATCCCTACCTTCTCTGTACATGTCTTTCTCAGCCTATCGACCTCCGTTTGTATTGCGTTTTCAGGAACTTTAAATAGCTTGGCGACAACCAACACGAATGGCATGTCGTAGATGTTCGTACTAATGCCAGGGGCGGTGCTAACGGGGTCTCGAGAAGCCGAGGCGGATTCATGACTCGACTCACTCGAGGATTGCGAAAGTTTCGTGTGGTACATGTCCAAACGAGAGTTCAGCTCGGGTGAAACATGGCTAATGCCTCTAAGACAGTCGCGTAGCATCCTCACGAACTGTGCAATTTGATTATTGACTTCGACTTTCCAAGCGTCGTCGACTAGCGTGGGTTCTTTCCGGAGCACACCCGTAGCCTGCGAAGCAAACATCAAAATAAGTTCTTCGATGCTTCTGTTTTCTTTCATCTGTCTTCGAAACGGGTCGCCCATGAACTGGTTGTAAAATACGGCCATAGTTCTCCGTGTCAATTGATCGGAATACCTTGAACAAGGAAGTTAGGCAAGACTATCCACGAGACAGTTGGGCCACGCACGCGGCTTCTTTCCCCATAGCAATGTTCTGCAATTTCTGTTCCAGTACTTTGAGAAGCTTCTCGGGGAACTTGACACTCTTGGATCCATCCCTGATCTCCTTGAAGATATCACCTATAGAGACGATAGAGTGTGATATAGCGCCAGAGATTTTTGAATGGTGCTCTTTCTCCTTTGTTTCTGATCCGTTCGCGTGTGCTGCTACGACCTTTGGAGAGGTGATGTAGCTCAGGATGCTGTGTTGATGCTTCAGCTGGAGCGAACGCAAATATGAAAGACAAGCACAACTCACGCTACACGGAGGACGTAGCTGAGGAGGTATCAGCAAGCAAACGTATTTGTGACTGCGCGGTACGCACTCGAAGAGATCATCATCCGTGACCCGATACTTGGAGACCCGTTTCTCGTGAGCCACACTATCGTAGCTCCGTCTTGACATGGAGAAGAACTAAATCACAGTCAAGCGAGGAACGCTGCTCCTGGAAGATTAAGTACCGCAACGCAGAGCACGATGAGATGGCAGTTGGTGAAATGCAAGGATCACCGCGAAGTTGTCCAGGGCACAGTGCCAAATCCGCCGACATGCCAAGTTTTGAGACAAGCACAAGCAAACATGTCCTTTATGCTAAGCAAACCCGCTGTCACTATGTAATAGTGTCGCAATGCAACGATGTTGTTTCTGATTGTCCACCGTGCAAATAAGTATCATCGCATCTATCCCATCTACAGTTCGTCATGCCCAGTCTCGCTATCCGATTTGGACTCTTTCGACTCCGAGCCCGACGATCCCGACTGCTGTGATGAACCGGCTGGTTTCTTCACCTTTGGCCCCTTCCTCCTCACTAACCGTTGCAAATGCAACTCGAGAGTCTTGGCTCGTTCCTTCATCTCCCTCGTCTGAATGACAGGATTTTCGTTCATCGGCGTGCGCTTCTGTTTCTCGACACCATCGTTGAGCCATACTTCGTGCTCCTTCAATGCCGCCTCAAGCGCATCCAGCTCTTCGGAAGTCCACTTGGAGGGGATGTCGGCAGCGGCTTCGGCAGTGGCGTTCGCGCGTGCTTCGGCGAGGAACAGTCTCGTAGACCAATTCCACTTTTGACTGTTATTGAGGGCTTCCGGGAAGTCTTCGATCTCCTTGTAGCGATGTACAATCGGTCGCTCCTGGAGTCTGAACATTGATTTAGAAATCAAGACATACGCTCCATCCAGCATGGACGCACTCAAGTTCGGCGCGCTTCTCCCTCAGCGCAGCTGTGTCAGCCGTTTCACCCTCCTCGTGGAGCCAGGCGATAGTATCCACAAGTTTCTGCGAAATAGCCTGCCTCTCAGAGGCTTTCGAGCATTTCATGAATGGCGAGTCCGGTCTATCCTCGAGGAGGTCACGAAGCTTGTACAGGTATGCCTCTAGGGTATTATGTGCCTCCTCGTGAAGAAGCTTCGATGCTTCCTTGCTGTCAATTGCACGTAGTCTGAGGTCAGGTAAATGTTAGTGACGAAGGAAGCTCTCCGAAATTAAATGAATCAACCTATCACGCGATGCACGCTTATCTGCAACTGTCATAGGAGGGAGACTGGAGAACACAACGTTGACCTCCAGAGGAATGGTGTTCATGTCTTTCTTCTCCCCATTAGGTTTTTTTTCTTTGGTCGGCGAAGTGGTTGGTTGGGCTTCGCCTTCCTGAGCCGTGCCTTCCGCTCCTTGCTCCTTTAGTACTTCCTGCTCACCTGAACCCCCGCCAAAAAGGCCCTTCAGCATGCCTGCAGCGGCTTGATGATCAAAAGAAGAACATTAAAAGGTTTACACACCTGTCAAAGATTCATCCTTGATTTCACCGTACGCGACCGCTTCCTTCGCGGAGACGAACCCGGACTCGGACAGCGCAACTGTGAGTTTGACGACAGGATCAATGGCCCCACGCTCAGTGAGGTTTGCCAGGGCTTCTGCGACGCCGGTGACTTGAACTTGAAGAATTTCGCGCGGGAAGCCACTATATGCGTAAATGTTAGTTCGTTCGGCTCCCCGACCTAAAAGCACTCTTACGGAGCAACTTCAGTCTTGTAATCTAGCCAGACTGAGAAATCCTCTTTACGCTTGAACGAGAGTGTCTTGCGGGAACCGTACTTGGAGCCTTTGGGGAAAATAAGCGAATGTATGGTCCGTGAGTCCGGGGTAGAAGCAAAGTAGGATGCTTGGATATCGTATGTTGCAATATCAGCAACCCGAATGTCTTTCGTCTTGAACTGGCGCGACAGGGATGCGCCGAGGAGTCCTGCGCCTGTCGTTACAGAAACAAATGCTCAGTTCCATGCACAAATCACATGAGACAGAGCTCTACCTAGCACAGCAGCTTCATCGGCATTGACGTTTTGGGCTATTCGATTCCTGGACGACAGATATTGAGGATCTTGCTACATCGTCAATAGAAGGCACCTACTCTCCAACAGCTGCTTTGATCGCAGCCTGAACCATTGGTGTCCGAGAGTTTCCACCAGTCAGAATGACAGAAGATACTTGATCCTAAGATAGCTCAGTTTGAGGTGAATCCTAAATCAGTGAGTATCGACAGCCTACAAGGTTCAGGCCAGCGCTGGCTAAAGCATCATGGATAGGTTTGGCAAACCGGCTACGCAAATCCGAGCACGCCCTCTCGAATTGTTCACGAGTGACTTTGGTCTTAAAGTCCATATCAAAAGCGACACTCTCCACCTGATAAATGAGTCCCACATCAATCATCGAACGATGTAGTGAACGATAGAGTGCCTACCGTCGACACTGCTTCAGCGTTAGCACTGAGAATAGCCTTTACGCGGCTCGCCTCTTTCCAGAGTTTCGCCATACCACGCTTGTCTCTGCGGATGTCTCGTTTGTGTTGAGTGATGAATCTCTCGACAAGAATTTCCCTCATGCGTCTGTCGAGGTCGGTACCACCGGTTAACCGATCAAAGCCAACGCCAAGAACAGATATTTGCGTGTAAGATGCTTTCGTCTTCGGGTCCTCGAGAGCCGCGAATGAAACAAGGGTTGCACGAGTAGAGGATGCGCCTGCGTCGTAGATGACGTGGTATTCCGGAGTTGAGGAGAAGGTTCGAGTCATAGCGTAGTTCACTGCTACCGCTGCACCATCGTTGACCAGTGTGAGCGTCCTCATGCCAGCAATTTCTACGGCATCCACGACAGCGTCACGCTCGAACTGGGTGTAGTGAGATGGCACAGTGAGGACAACGTCGTAGACAGGCTCGCCAGCAAGGTTCTCCGCGAGTTGCTTCACATACGAAAGCTGCATGGCGATGAGCTCCTCTGTAGTCCATTCGGTACCATCGCTTTGCTTGAATGCTACAGTTGACCGTCCGGACTCGACAATGTCAGAGGTAGATATCTGTGTGAAGTAGGAGACAGCTTTGGAACTATAAGGTGTGCCTTGAATGAGTTTAAGGGACGTGAAAGAGTCTGAAGGAAAGCGCGAAGCCTAGAGACTTTGAGCGCATGTTCGGGGAAGTTGACTGTTGACGTGACACGTACCAGGTTAGCGGCGTCGGCTCCAAACAGTCGGTCGTCTCTTTTCCAAGCAACGGACGACTGTATCTTTCTTTTGGAGTCCTTGTTCAAAAGAACGTCGAAGGGCAAGCCCGGCTTCACGAGGGAAGCTTTAATCCAATCCGAGCCATAGTCGATGGCTAATAAAGCCGCGAAGGAGGATTCAAGAAATCCAGTGAAGAGGACGAGGAAGCATAAAGCTCTGCGTAGACAGAGACTTGGCATAATTATGACGAGGTATTCACCAGACTGGAGAACACGAAAACACGACAAGCATCACTGAACAAACTTGCAAGACGTGGCCGGACACGTAGATCTATACATGACTAAGCATTCCTGAAATAGGAATATAGCCCCTACCAACCTCACTAGAACCGTCTCTTATCTTGTTCCTGGACCAATACACGTGCCATCACGAAATCTGAGACAGAGGATTGATGAGACACGCACGCAGGAGTCAAGGACTCCTCGGAAAAGAAAAATCGTCGGTCTCGGTGCAACATAGTACTGCACTCGTGCCCGGCCCCATTACCTTAGCTACGTCAAAACGACTCTAACACTTGGACTCGATGTCATAAATTTGGTACAGTGTACTTAGTACTAGTCCGGCTCATCTTAAAAGGCATAGTTGTTATCTGAATCACTGTGTAAGTCGTGCATTTACTATGGACTTGGTACTGATCCGTTATCGTCTGATGTCATCCCGAATTTGATCCGGTTCATTTCTCGGCTGGAGCAGCATTCGCTTGACGTGGGTCCTTGTCGCTGCTAGTGACTGCTACGATCGGTGGCTCTTGTCACGTTAACACATGTAGTGCCCGCTTGTCTCACAACTCCCTCTATTTGTTATTCCCGCTGTCATAGTTTCGGTCACAGTCGGGGTGTTCGCCAAAAGGCACTGGAGTCTTGTGTCACCCATGTTCAACTCCCTGTTATCGCCTTCAAGTTCAACCTCTCATCCTCCTAGTACCGATAAGCATGTACCCACCAATACAGTGAGTCGAGGGTGTTTTTTTGCAGGCACAACTAATGCCAACGATCCGTTTTCCTTGCTGTTTCCTAGATATTGTGAGTCCACCTGACCTCCTCGCTTTCTTGACTGTTCCAGTTACTAACTCATCCTCGCTAGGCTTGGTCGGGGCATTATTCTTGATGTAGGACGCTATCTGCCCTGGAAAACCAATGAATACTCATGACAATACTCAGCTCGGCCGTCGTCATGGCCATTTCTAGCATCATTAGCCAGACCCATAGCAAACTCGACCTACTGGTTATCGTCTTCTCCGCAATCTCGCTCTTCATAGCCTGCGTCGAGTTTTGGAGAGCGTTCGTAACATGGCAAGAAACGAGAAAGAAGCTGACAGAAGTCGATGCTGACGTTTAATATCTATGAGAGTGAGTATATTGTCTACTGCGCGCGACAACGCACAAGTACTGATGTTTCCGCCCCACAGGCGCTTTCACTCTGATATTATACTAGTATATCCCCGCTTGTATTAGTCCTCAAGGGACATTCAGAAAAACGTAAAATTCATGCCAGTTGCCTACGGCTTTGCTCCGTGGAACTCGTGTTCCATTGAACCGTTCGTGGGTATCCTGCGGTTCCGATTGCCAACTTTGTAAGAGCGACAAGATGGAGAAGGCAGCTCGGGTGACTGACCTGCCATCGTTTCCGTATCAGCTTGGCTCTGATTCTGACGGTCCTCGTGCCAGCTGCCTTACCCTACGCACCCCCTCTCTGTGCTTCCGCAGAATAGCTTCGATAACTCATTGAGCTAGACAAGAGTCAAGTCGATCTTCCCATTAGGTTCGTTTAACCGTTAGGAATAACGTGACCTGCACGCCACCATCGAGCTAAAAATAGCTAAACGTTGGTCACAGCGGTTTGACAGTGGTAAACCGTCGAATGGGGCGAGCTGGCTTGTACCGTGAGATGATTGATATCATTGGGCCTAGCTTCGTACTGCCCGTCATGCTACTAATGATCAAGTCGTTGAAATCGATTTATTAGTGATGAGTCCACTTGCATACCGGTACGCTGGCCAAGATAAGAAATAGAGCAGGATAGACCGGCTTCCGGGCAGCCTGTCGAGATCTTGTTTTAGTACATATGCCTCTCAGGCTCGTGGTGGTCAATGGCACCTGCATCCACATATGTAAACCGTTTCCAAAGGTTCCCACCTTCAAACCATTGACGATCCCAACCCTCCCACATCCTATGGCTGCCCAACCAAGCTGGTCAGCACTCTATGGCACACCGGTGATTCAAAGAAGGGTCAGCATAGCAAGGCCGCCAGCCCCACCAACAGAGGATTCCGACGTGTTAGTGCTCAACTCTCGATCAAGCTTGCCTGACTCTTCCGTCGTGGGGACTAAGGTGCTCTATCTTGATCTCCGGCTTTCCTTGCTAGCCACAGGCTCTGCCAGCATTAACTGGGCGTTCGCTGGTTTGAGGGAAACCGTTCCGCTTGATAAAGTGGAAGAAAATGCTGTGCGATATCATTGGAAGCATGCGATCGATTCGCACGGACGCGACGAACCACCAGATGAAGGGACGATGGTTAAGCGCAAAGATGAGAGCGGCGAGAGCATAGAAGTTGAGTCTGGAGTGGGCCTCGACCCTGAATCAGGGAAGATGGGACCTTACGAAGAAGTGTGGAAGTGCGTTCAGCTCTTGAATATCCCTCGGTGACTGTACTTATCTGTTCCTTTGCGACTTATCCTCGTCAAGGTCGGAGTATGTCCCTTCGGGCACGCCGTTCGTGTTTCTCGTGTCCAATGCAGACCCGGACCAATCCACCGGATTCATGGCGGTCGTTGGCCCGCATGCGATGGGCCTTTGGCAAATAGCTGCTGATGAAAGGTTACCGACTACTCACCGCAATAAGATACATGCGGTACGATTGCGGAGCGATAGCAAGAAATTGCGGAGCGATAGCAAGAAATTGCGGAGCGGGGAAGGTAAACTCCCTACCTACTCGAAAGTATTCTCGACGGGATGTCAAACCCTCGATGATCGGCTTAGAAAGCTTGTGGAAGAGCTGTTGGCTCATGAAAGGGAAGGGAGACGACTGTGGAAACGGGGAGAAAAGCTTACGTTGAGAGATAACCGAGGCAGAGACTCGACCTGGACGGTGTGGGATGCGGGTTATGTCGACAACTAAGCACCGTAAGGAGTGCCATGCATGATAATGGTCTCGAGACTTTGAAGTTCGTCTTCGATAGGACAGAAGAGGCTGTTTCATGTTTAAATCACCAGTGTTCTACTTCACAAAAAAGTTTCAGAACTTCTCAAAGTTCGGTACGTGATAACAACTTTGCCACCGCAACTCTTGGATTCGGAATCGGATAGTTGGTATGCAGGGGCCGGTGTGGCGATTGAGAGTTGTGCAGACATTGAACGGTAACTTTTTATAAGCTGAGCTTCCGTCTCCAAGGAAGATTTTGAACCGCAGTCGAAATGACCCTACGTAGAGGTGAACTTTGCAATTTCCATGTTAAGGGACTTTGAAATGAAACATAAATATAAATTCAGAGTTGGGGACCATACCAGTAGAACAGTACCCAGGAACAAGGGATTCGACGGGAACGAAATCTGTCAAGGACCCTCAACTGCCATCCAACCTAAATCCAGACCCACTGCGTGGGTAGTCAATGTTTACTGCATCTTGTTGGAGTCACTTATTCGCCGTCAATAAACCTCTGATCCACAGCACAGGATGAGCCTTTTCATTGTCAGTCAGCAGCCATACCTGTGTATATCTCTTAATTTGTCGCGTTCCTTATTTCTTCAAAGTGTGGTCAGTCGATTGGTCGATCGGATCATTCTGTCGGTTTCAAACCCCGCTTTAGCACAACGGCCGACGAGACCGAGCGCGACCCTTCTGCCAACTCCCAGTCCAGTATCCCTGTGCGCCACTGTGGCGCTCTATCAGATAATCTCAATAGTGGGAATAGAGAAAGCACAGATTCGGCCGTACGTTGCAACCGACTGCAAGCCGTGCAGAGGGTACTGTAACTAGCATAGCGCTGAGCAAGACAGGTTCGGGAGAACGGTGGTGACCGAGGGCTTGTGTGTAAGCAGGGTGGAAGTGCGGTTTTCTGGAGGATATACTGCGCTTATCGATACGTTCGTTGTAACCTTGGTGAGAAATTCTGCATTTGGGTCCATGATAATCAGTGAGCACACGTTCGAGCCGCGAGTGAACTGGTCAGTGCGGCGGGCGATGGTATAGTTACTGCCGTTCAGAGTGACTAGATAGCGGAATCAAGTTTCACGTTCTATCTCCGAGCGAAAAAAACAGCCACGATTAGATCATATCGCTGGCGCATATAAACACCCTCATCCGTTTTCTTTTCCTACCCATCAGTTCCTCATCCCATCACTCTCAGCAGATACAATGGTGAGCGTCACCAGCGACTGAGAAATGTTATCCCCATCGCTAACCAGCCCTTTCAGGTCAACGTCGGAATCAACGGGTGTGTCTCTTCGCCATCCAGGTCGTCGAGTAGATCTAACTCTGTGACGGACTCTTTCTTACAGATTCGGTAGGCTTCTCGTATGTTATATCAAACGTGTCTGACGCATTTACAGGCCGTATCGGTCGTATCGTCGCGCGCAATGCCCTGGAGAATCCTGAGATCAACATCGTGGCAATTAACGAGTATGTGATCTGTACGGCCCCTAATGCACTCTGAACTAATTCCATCTATCATAGTCCTTTCATTGATCTTGAATACATGGTGCGTTACTGCGATCCCCGCTGTGCACGTATCTGAACTTGGTCAGGTCTACATGTTCAAATATGACTCGGTCCACCGCCGCTTTGAAGGCGATGTTTCCGCCAAGAACGGCAAACTCTACATCAACGGCAAGGCCATCACCGTTTTCTCTGAGCGTGACCCCGCAAACATCAAGTGGGGTGACATCGGTGCCCACTATATCGTCGAATCCACGGTAGGCAGTCGCATAATACCCAGTAGATGATGTTCGATCTGATCCTGTCCCCTACTAGGGTGTTTTCACCACCATCGAAAAGTGCGTGATTTCGTCATCGGGTCTAATCTGATCACATAAAACATGTCCCCCGTTAGGGCTGCTGCCCACCTGAAAGGCGGCGCAAAGAAGGTCATCATCTCTGCGCCTTCCGCAGATGCGCCCATGTTCGTTTGCGGTGTCAACCTCGAGACATATGACCCCAAATACACTGTCATCTCCAACGCCTCCTGTACCACCAACTGCCTTGCGCCTCTTGCCAAGGTTGTCAACGACAAGTTCGGCATCGTCGAAGGTCTCATGAGCACCATCCATGCTACCACGGCCACCCAAAAGACCGTCGATGGCCCATCTGCCAAAGACTGGCGTGGTGGACGTGCCGTTAACAACAACATCATTCCCTCTAGCACAGGTGCCGCCAAGGCTGTTGGCAAGGTCATTCCCAGCCTCAATGGCAAGCTGACGTGAGTGAAAACTTGATTTGCCCGTCTACTCGAATTGGTATTTACCACGCTCCACTCTAGTGGTCTTTCCTTCCGTGTTCCTACCCTTGATGTTTCCGTAGTGGACTTGGTTGTTCGCCTCGCGAAACCTACCACCTACGAGCAAATCAAGACTGCTTTTAAAGAAGCTTCCGAGTCTCAAGAATTCAAGAACGTCATCGCTTACACCGAAGATGCCGTGGTCTCCACCGACTTCGTCGGCCATCCTGCTAGCTCTATCTTTGACGCAACTGGCGGTATTATGTTGAACGAGACCTTTGTCAAGTTGATTGCATGGTACGACAACGAATGGGGTTACTCTAGGCGTGTTTGCGACCTCTTGGTATTTGCTGCCAAGAAGGACGCAGAAGCTCAGGTTTGAGACAATGGCGTGGCATTGGCATCCTCAAGCTTCGAGTTAGGTGTAGGACTAGCAAGGAGCGGGGCTGCCTCGGAGTTTGCTTGATGGAGTCGATGAAGAAAAGATCAGTGATGTACCGTAGCGACTGGTTTTGTCCAGTAAGGTTATAATAGATTATTCACCACCACTCACGAGGTCAAGGCAGTTGACTGAATGTTTGAGGGACCCGCAAATTGTGCAAATTTCTCATTTGGACGGTTGCAGAACATCAGCTTCTGACCTCGCGAGATTAATCTTGCCTGATTTCAGGGGGGCGTGTTATTAACCATCCTGGGGCGTTCCAACCCGCCCCGAGTCCCAGATAATGCAGGATCTATCTCCTAAACAAATGGTGCTACCCCGGACGTGCTGACAGGGTTGATCTGCGAGTCCAACAAGTTCCCTCAGCGCTCGCTCCAGTGCTGAGCTGCCAGTCGAAAACATGATTTCCCACCCATCTGCCTGTGTGTCTTGAGCTGAACTCGACTTCCGGTACATTCGGACGGCCTGGAATTTTCGAGGCATGTCTGGGGCCTCGGGTTCGTGGGCGAGCGCAAGGGCATGAGGTCCCAAGACTGCCATAGTAGTAGTGGCTTCCTCCACGCTGGCGGACGTGGCCACAAAGATGTACGGAGACCCCGCGGGGAGTGGCTCGTCCCTGTCCCAAGATCAACCGAGGAACTCCCTAACATATAGTGCAATCTCACCTCCATATTTCCTCGTAAGCTTCCTTTTGACCGGTCGCGGGATTGTATCCGATACCCGTCTCGATCTCTATCCCATCGCGTTGGATGACCTCGCCCTCGTCAGCTAGTCTGTCATTCCGCGAGTCAATGGAACCGTGGTCCCACCGGTGTCGGACTGGTGAGGTGGACAACGTGTGACGGAGACCTGCAAACCCCCAGTTGATCGTGCTCGATCCACTCAACGGAAGGGAAAGACGTAGATCGAGGTAAAACAGTGTGGCCCCGACACCCCCCGGCGAAGTGGACCGAGAAGAGAGGACAAGGACATCTGAGTCTTCGAATGGCGGCGTCAAAGGTATCCAAGCGATGCTTTCACGAATAGATACGAAGGGTTCTCCGTACATGCTTATTCCCACGAAGTCGAGCTCTTCGCATGACGGTCAAGAGGTTTCTGTCTCTCTCTCATGTACGCCGAATTCACCATGCACCCCGACGGATGCACCAGGCAGTCGCACGCGCCCCACCGTCGCGGCCAGCATATGTTTCAGCCCATTCCAACGACGACTATCTTCGCGTGTTGTATGAAGACCTCATGACATTGGAGTCGCGAACCTCGCCAGAGGTAGATTCCCAAAAAGTGTCTGAGCGTCTCAGCCCTGGGCCCGATAATAAATTGGCAGGGCCCACCAGCGACACTATTGATTCATTGCTTGCAGAATATGCTAAACAAGGAAATGCTCGAGATTTCGACCTGCTCATGTCTCGTATGTTATCAGGTATGCCTTCGTCCTTTTTTAAAGTGGCTTTTTTGATCATCACGTCCTCAGTCCCGCCAACTGAACACCAGCGGGATCTGCATGTCAAGGCCCACATCGTCAATGCATCACTCTCCACTCATTCCTCGCTCTCACCCACCCAACGCTTTCCGACAACTGCACTCGCGGTCTTGCACCAGTATGAAGCCAGCGGTCATTTCGCCCCCATCAAGTCTTACACGAGAGTCATCTCCGCCCTTTTCAACGTCCAAACATGCCCTTCCGATACGAGACTTGGACGTACTGCTGCGCAAGCGCAAGCCTGGGATCTTTTCGCTCACATGCGCTATGTCGCCCACCCTGTTCCAGATGCCCGTCTGTACGCTCTGATGATTCGGGCCTGCGGGTCGTTCTCTCGACCAGAGCCTGAACGTGCCTTGGATCTTTGGATGGAAATGCAGGAGAATGGTGTCAAGCCAACGAAAGGTGGTTACGAGGCTGTCATAAAAGTATGTGGCCGAGCTGGGCCGGAATGGCTGGGAGAGGGCATGAGAGTTGCGAGGGAAATGGCCGACCAGTATCCAATCACAGGCGTGGACGGGAGACACCTTTGGTGCGCTCTACTTGAGGGTTGCAAACGTGCCAGAGACCTCAAAAAGGCCAGATGGATCTTTGCTGAGGCTGTGCGAGATAGCGGGGACGGCAAAGATGCGATGGTGGACTCGAAACTGATGACTCACATGTTCCACACCTACGCGTCGTACAAGCCGCCATTCATAAGAGGGACGACTCGACTCATCGACCGCAGTACGGAGTCAAATGAAGAAGTGTCCGCAGATGAATCCCAAGCGGAAGGGATATCGAACCACATCGAACCACCTCATGTGTCCACTGACCAGACGCGGGAAGGCGACGTCTTTCCCGATCTTCCGGTGGAGAATGCGGAGAGCATGGCGTCATTTTCGCGTCTCCCGCCGCAGACACCCTCCGATGTCATTGCGGAAACACAAGCAATTTTCAACAGCATTCTTCAAGACAAAGTTCTATCCTTCAACGGAGCACGCCATTCCGCCCCAGGTGGCCTACCTGCAGGCAGACTTGCGCATGTGGAGTTGACATCCGTCCTCTTAAATGCTTACTTGTCCGTATTCTACAGTCATGCCAGCATCGAGACCTCGCAGGAAGCTTTCGATTCCCTCTTCGGTGATTCATCCAATGTACAGGTATTGCAGCCTGACGAGTACAGCTACATCAATGCACTCGAGAGGTGCGCGATCGCACGCGCGGAAGATCGTCATATAGCAGCTCGATGGGCCAAGGACGTCTGGCGGCGCTGGGAGGCAACTGAAGCAACGGGTCTGCGAGAGGGTAAGAGAAACGTTGGGTCGTTTGCAAGATTGGTCGAGAAGGCACATACTGCCATGAGAAGAGTGCTTACACTGTAGGTCATATCCCCGACCATCCCCATTCCATAACTGACTCGTAGACACGTAGATCTGGTGATATCGACGGTGCTCTTGCGTTACTGCGGTCATTTGTTTCGCGATACCCGCCCAATGCAGTGCTGCAGCCAGCCGACTCCCAGCCGGCATCACTCGACACATCTTCAATCGTGATGCCCATCAAGTCGTCTTCAAAATCGACGACCATTCAACTCTTTGCCAAACCTCCCATTCTTTCTACGCGCACAATACTCACGAACCCGGCCTCCATGTCATCATCAACCGCGCGACCGTTAGTTCGGCTCACGTCGGTGGTTACCCCAAAGGACGACCATATACCGCCAGTCATTGGATTCAGTGACGTCGATCTACTTCACGCGAGGTTAGCCGAACACGGGAGGACAAAAGATCTTGGATACATCAAGTGGGTGTGTATGGCCTACGCCAATGCACTGAAAAAGAGAAGGGATGCGGTCCTCAAAGCTGCTCCAACGCGACGCGAGGATGAGGTAGATTAAGCGTGTCGTGAGAATAGTATATAGTATACAACTGATAATGCTAGAATATTCTGCCGTACTTGTGCTTGAACTCGTTGTGTTTTCCTGGATACCTGCCCACCAGCCTGAGCGTGATTTGGTCCTATCGAGTCCCTATGTTCATAAGCAATCATTCATAGTCATCAAGCGTACTCACCGGCGGACGACTCGCGGTGCACCTCGTAAGGCAAATCTCAGTGTTCCCCGCTGGGTCGAGTGGATCCTCGGCCCAGGGATGAGAGCAAGTAATCAACAACGTCAATGTGTCCCTCTATGATTGCGGCGTCGAGCGGTGTCTGTTCAACTGCGTCGCGGTCCGGGTATCACAGCCAGAGAAGACGAGCAGTTTTATGATCTTCAGCCTGACGTCGGGGCCGGCCGAACTGAGCGTGGGGCTAGACTAAAGGCGCACATGACCCTTGATCACCATGAGAGCCTGGAGGAGAGCGCTGATATCCCTGCATTCATCAAGGGCGTCGATTATCACTAGAGGCTTCTCGCTTGACAACGTTGCCAGACGACATGCGAACCCAGCAAGTTCCTTGGCATTGTTCCGTGTAGAACCACCTCGTTTCTTTGCATGGACCAGGTCTTCGATCAAGCTTCCAAAATTGACAGTCCCGCCACGAAGTTCATGCAACAGCTGGAAGAGGATGGAGCGCAGCACCTCCGCAGAACTAGTTGACCGCTCGCTTCGAAAATCACAATAGAAAAAGGCGAGGATTTCTCCCTTGCGACGTGAAGTTTCGAGGGAATCAATGACGGACGACCTAGGAGCAAAGTCAGTGCCGATAGAACTACAAAACTGGCACATACACCAATACGGATTTTCCGGCACCGGCTATGATCGTATCGTATCAATAAGGGAGTTAACAGGACCTCAAATGTCTTACGTTTGCCTCTCAGCCATAGGAACGAATTTTCACCATCCTTCCACAAGTTGTACTGGGCTGTGTCAAACAACCACTTGCAAGTATCAGGTTGGCGAAGCATCAACATATTGTCCTGTTTTTCAGCACAGTTCAATCCGTCAAGCCACTTCATTATCTCTTCCAGTTCCTTCGCTAGGGAGACGTCAGGCCTATGCGCGGGTGAAAATGAGCGAATAACACGATTACTTTCTTCTGTCTTCTGCGGCCCGTGAAGCATCGTTCCCTGTCTCTCTTGTCTAACCGTATGTCCGCCCTGGCGAATAGCCACGTCTGGTATAATACTGCTGAAAATGGTTGGGGACGCGATTTCTGGAGCATCGTAAAACATACTTGGGGTCCGGAACCGGTGAACTTTGGTCGAAAACATTAGAATGGGTCCCCTGGATGATGTGAGCCGCATGCCTGCCTTGGCAGATAGCCAGATCTAGCACGGTAGAACTGGGTACAATTAGAGCATGGTCCTTCGTGATCCCCGTCCGAATGGCAACTGATAAACCTTGCTCGAAAAGATTAGATTCCCGTTGGACAACGTGGTCCCGAGGTTGGAGCACATCTTGCTGCTCGTTGTTCCTGATCGACATTGTCATACACGAGCACAAATCATCCTGGTATTGAAGAAGCTCACCAGATCTCTGTCGAGAACAAGAAGTGAAAACTTCTTTTGCGTGAAGCGAAGTGCTCGGCTGCCTCTTTGATTTTGTCCTCGGTAGTTACTGTGCCAAGTTGCCCTCTTCGAAAGAACCGGGATACCTGCAGCCACAAGGATTCATCTCTTTGAAGCAACCTCTCCAACTCAACCAATGTGTCTAGGCACTGTTGTGGCTCATCTGTGCCGAGCCAATCTTGTAATCTGACGTCGAACGCAGGGACGGCGTCCGGAAGAGTCGATTTGCCGAGAATATCTGCGATACACTCGCATGCAACGGAAATTCTTCGCATCTCGGCCTCCAGTTGGAAATGAGAGCGTTGCACGCCACACCTATCTTTGCGATCGGCATATTCGTTGGCAGTGGTGACGACCTTGTTCGAGGCGGATGCAATTTTGAGGAAAACCTTGTGAGAACGCTCCGTCATGAGAGTGAGAGAGAGTTGCGGCTGAGCGCTTCAAGTTTTCGTTGTCGCATGCCCCAGTTTAACAAACTTCATGACTGCTGTGTAGCTAGTAGTAACTACTCATGAAAGGCAACTAC
Organism: Boletus rubescentipes; assembly: GCA_038092775.1. Lineage (NCBI taxonomy): Eukaryota > Fungi > Basidiomycota > Agaricomycetes > Boletales > Boletaceae > Boletus > Boletus rubescentipes. The sequence continues at coordinate 45,905 of JBBPRA010000061.1, forward strand.
AAAGTGGAACTTTGTGCGTGACGGGATCTACCGATGGATGACTAATCGTATTGAAATGAAATGATGGGTGCTAGTTTGTCGGTGATCTTTCGCGTTCTGCTGTGATTTCTAGAGAATTTGATGGCATATTTCGCGAAGCCCCAGCCATACAACTCGGCTGTCCGGATCGTGAATCCAGCGGAACAATCAGACGACCCAAAACCTCTGCCAAAGAGGGGTATGTACCCCTCCTCCGCTTTTCCTTCCCATCCAACCTCCTTCCACAGAATCGCCCCAGCGCCAGTGTAGAAATATCCTCATTTATGGGTATTACTCTTCACCGTGTCCATTCTTCAGCCACTGATCTGCTCGCTCAGCTCCTGTAGGTTCCAAGATAAAGGCTGTATCTATTACCACCCCTCGGTAGGAAGTTCGGCTCTCAAATGTCCACGCTGACGTTCCCTTCAGTCGGAGAGTACTACCAATGCGTGAGCGAATCCACCTCTAAACGTGTGCCCGTATACTAACTCTCTTCAGCCCGCCTCCAGATTCTCCAACACCTGCCGCATTGAGCGCTCAGGCAGTCAACGCTCCCGTGTTTGTACCCAAGATCAGTTTTAACCCTGTGCCATCTTCATCTCCGACCACATCTCACTCATTTTCTCCCTCGTGAGCTCTGTGTTACCTACCTCTGTCCTTTTTCTCAGCGTGTGACTAGCACATCCCCCACCCCCTACTACTCGACTCACGACGGATATGACTTGTATACGCAACAGCAATCGACTAATGGTTCCAGTCAATCTCCTGATGAGCAGGACGTGACAAACGAATATCAACAAGTGGAGCATTCACTTACGTACTTATCAGATCATGTAGGTCTCGAGCCTCTGCCTCATGGTTGTCAAGCCTAATGCTGAATCATCTGTAGATGAATCAAGTCGATTTCGATGATCCCGCTACATCTCTGGGTAACTTTTATCAACCTACTCAACCCTTTGTGCGGCAACCTGTCAGTCGCAGACTTGTCTCCGGACAGCGACGATTACCCTTGCTTATGCTTATACTTCCTTCCAGCTCGATTATCATCTCTACACTCGGCCGATTCCAGATACATTTGTTCCATCTCACTTTATGTCGGACAACGTTCGTGAAGAGCTCCAAAAGCGTTCAGAGGCCGCTCATTCCATCCCCTTTCCACCCTATAACCTCCCTGACGAGCTCCAGGGCTATCATTCGCTTGTTCCCCTCGAACAGACACCGTCTGACCGACGGAAATTCTTCAGCTGGTTTTCGACAGTCTACCGCGCGACAAATGCCAACGATGGACTAACTTACGCTTTGCGGCGAGTCGAGAGTGTGTTCTCTTTGAGGCAGCGGAAATGAAAGCAACTGACCTGTACAGATTTCAGACTCATGCACCAGGTTGCGTTTAGCGCGATTGAAGCCTGGTCTCGAGTTCAACATCCCAATATCGTCAGGGTGCGGGAAGCGTTCACAACTCGTGCTTTCAACGATAATTGTCTGTGATTCGTTCCATCTGCATTTCTACTGTTTTGATGCCTGCCTAACTCACAGCTCTTGTCGTATCCTATGACTACCATCCCAACTCGCAAACTCTGTTTGATGTATATCTGCGCCCAAAGCCGTCTGCGTTTCTACAGAGCAGGTTCGGAGGAGCGACGAACGCTGTTATTCCCGAAGCCACGCTCTGGTCATACATCATTCAAATTGCGAGCGCGATGCGAGCGACTCACGAAGCGGGGTTGGCAGTCCGCATGGTCGACCCAACAAAGATTCTGGTAACAGGAAACAATCGGTACGTTTTGACTGCCTTCATGCATCTTCCTACCTGTTGCTCACATCGTGTCAGGCTACGGATTAGTTCGTGCGGTGTCGTTGACGTGCTAATGTATGATACGCGGCCAGATGTTGCGCTTGTTCAACAGGAAGACTTGGTCATGTTTGGGCGTCTGGTTTTCGCATTGTGTTGTGGCAGCCTTGCGGCGATGAATACGCTGCCCAAAGCGCTGGACATGATGGGAAGGATGTATTCTGCGGATGTCAAGACGTTGGCATTGTACCTCATCTCCAAGCCGGGTCCACACAAGGTAAGCGGGTAACCTTTCTAGGACCAAGTTGATTCTAATTGTGGACCCTTGTCGCATGTAGAGTATTGCGCAGGTCGTCGAGATGATCGGAAAGAATCGGATGCTTCGTGAGATGGATGAGGCCCAAATGTAGGCATCCAAGCCACCTGCTGGGAACTGTATCTGACCTTTCACCCGGTTGTAGCGGTGTTGACAGGCTCGAGAGTGAGCTCGCCAGTGAACTTGAGAACGGTCGTCTGGTTCGTTTGCTGTGCAAATTTGGGTTCATCAACGAGCGTCCAGAGTGTGTACTTTTTCGCCGTTTGACTACTTGACGGGTTGCTCAGTTGAACTGCTAGATTTGCCCGTGAACCACGTTGGTCTGAAACGGGGGACAGGTATATCATCAAGTTGTTTCGCGACTACGTATTCCACCAAGTGGATGAGAACGGAAACCCTGTCGTTGACTTGTCGCACGTTCTCGCTTGTCTGAATAAGGTTAGTGCTGGGAAGATTTATGCGATTGGGTGCACACTGTCATTTTCGTAATAGCTCGACAGTGGAACCGACGAACGCATCATGCTGGTCTCTCGAGACGAACAAAGCTGTCTAGTCGTGAGCTACAAGGAGGTCAGGTCTTGCGTCGATGCTGCCTTTAGGTATGTCACACTCTGGCTGACGACCGAGCTAGTGTTTATTTGTTGCAGTGATCTGTCCAGGTCTTCGCGCTGAAGACGAGATTTATGGGTAAAATAGGTAGAACTTTGAAAAAGACGCGAAAAATAGATTAAAATTGTTTGACTCTGGATTCGTTGGCCGGTGTCTATTGGCCAGTTGTGTGAGAATTGGACTGAGTCGATGTAACCGCTTCTCACTGGCATGCATCCTCCCTCGTTGTACTGATGCCATCAGCTCACCGACTGCCAGTTCTCCCCCTCCCCTACCCGCTCCTCCTTCTCCCCACCGCAAGGCTCACAATCCCAATCTCGAGAGCACTTGCAGACACTCTACTCGCAACTCTCGATGACACCGACGCAGGCCAGCCAGTCCTTGCAGCCATCCCAGTTCCAGTGCCCCTCGAGCCAGATGTAGCCGCGGCTCCACCCGTAGCGACTAATACACCACCGCCTACTCACGGGGTTGCCGCCCGTGTCGTCCGTCTCGTTCGTGCCCGCACCGCGACTTCGCCCGCCCCCCGACACCCCTACCTACTCTATCTTCACGGCTTGACCCGTATTCGCCTCCTCCAGCCGCTCGACTTGGACCCTTCCACCGCCGATTCTCTCCCACAGCATACGGTTGCCTATCCCCCTGCCGACACGACACCCTCCCACGAGACTATCGAGGCATTCAAAGATGCTGCGCTCAGATTGCTCGACCGGCTCGCCAAGGATTCCGTCCAGGCTCAGAGGAAAGATGAATGGCTCAAGGTCGCCTCCATGGTTGAGGAAATATCCGACCAGCGCGCCGCATGGATGGCAGACGTCCTCGTCGCAGCCATCTCGGGTCAATACGCTGACAAACTCGGTGAGTCAGGGCCCCCTTTTCTCAAGACTCGATCCTCACGTGGCAATGTCTGATTCCGTGGGATAGATTTTCTCGCAGCAACCGATGTCGAGGACCGTCTTCGTCGTGCGACCGAGCTCTTTATCAAACAACTGTCTATTTCCGAGGTCTCAAAGAAGATTGCCAGCGCTGTGGACGAGTCGCTTTCTCGCCAACAAAAGGAATATTTCCTTCGTCAGCAACTCGCAGCCATTCAACGGGAGCTCCGTAGCTTGAATAATACGACTCCCGGACAAATCGGCAGCCCTGGCGGGATCGGGTTTGGAACAGGAAACTCGGGCAGTGAATTGGACGAGGACGACCAGGCAGATGCTGATGACCTTGCAGACCTCCGGAAGAAGATCGAAGCCCTTGACGCGGGGAGCGAGGAACGAAAGGTTGGTGTCAGGGAGTGGAGGAGATTGAAACGCATTCCCCAGGGTAGCGTCGAGAACGGTGTCATCAGAACATACGTGAGCTCCTGCTGTACGCGAGGATCGCAGATGCTAACTCAAGATCTAGCTTGAATGGTTGACGAGTGTCCCGTGGCCATCTGCACTGGCTTCCGATACAGCCGCGCAGGACGCACTTATGGATGCAGGATTTTTGGCCAAGGCTCGGTCAGTCATCGACCTCATGGAGGCTCGTGTGTTATTGACAAATGGACTCATAGGGCTCAGCTCGATGCGGACCATTACGGTCTCGAGCAAATTAAACGTCGCCTGATAGAATTTCTTGCAGTTGTCCGATTGCACGCGCTTGCCGATGAACCTACACCATCAAACCCAATCGCAGCAGACAAGGCTTCTTCAGATCGGTTTAATCCAGGCCGAGCACTGGTTCCCGCTGTCTCCCGGGAGAGTTCGACCGCTATAGAGCCACCTAAAGCGTTGTCAACGAAGAGGAGAAAGGGTGTCAAAGGTCCGATATTATTGTAAGGGCAATGCTGATTTGAACGTCGAATGTTGAAACGAATTCGCTGAAATTGTAGGTTTGTCGGCCCACCTGGAACAGGAAAGACCTCACTCGGTCAGTCGATCGCAAAGGCGCTCGATCGACCCTTTCAACGAATATCCCTCGGTGGTGTGCGAGACGAGGCCGAGATTAGGTAACTATTTTCGCTCAGCTCGCAAAGTATAGGGAGCTCACATGGTCCAACACAGGGGACACCGAAGAACGTACGTTGCGTCGGGCCCCGGTATGATTGTTCAGGCGCTTCGCAAGGCTGGGAGGTGTGATCCTGTCATATTGCTGTGCGTCCTTTCCATTATAGTAAACCGTCCTGTGATATCGACCTAACGTTTGCAAAGCGATGAAATCGACAAAGTCGGTCATAGCAACTTTCACGGTGATCCATCCGCTGCTTTATTGGAGGTTCTCGACCCCGAACAGAACCACTCGTTCAATGCAAGTCTAGGTCATTGTGATGTTATCGAGATAGTCGTTTATGTGCACTCTTCAGGACCACTATATTAACGTCCCCGTCGATCTCAGCCAAGTACTTTTCATCTGCACCTCAAACACTCTGGAAACAATATCTGCTCCGCTGCTAGATCGATGTGAAGTTGTCGAGTTGTCGGGGTATACCTACGACGAGAAGGTGCACATCGCGCGACGGTTCCTCTTGCCAAAGCAAATCCGCGCAAATGGACTATCGCTGTCCCAGCTCCAACTCACGGACGACGCTCTGCTTCATATCGCCACAGTATATACTCGCGAGGCAGGGGTGCGGAGTCTTGAGCGTGCGATCGGAGCTGTTGTCAGATTCAAAGCTGTGGAGTGGGCAGAGTACCTCGATGCTGGCGCAAACGAGGGAGAGAATCACAAGGAGTGGCGCGGTATCGTCGAGGAGAACGAGTTGGAGAAGATCCTTGGCGTGCCCCGGTGGGACGGTGAAGAACGAGAACGAGAGGAGAAATGCGGTGTTGTCTATGGGCTCGTCGTCACTGGCATGGGCGAAGGAGGTATCTTACCCGTTGAGAGCACGGCTCTCCCTGGTGCTGGGAGACTGAAGCTGACAGGCAGTTTGGGGGACGTTATTAAGGAGAGTGGGGAGATTGCCCTGAGCTGGGTGAAGTCACACGCATTCGAGCTTGGGATCACGGCTGGGCGCGGCATTGACCCTCTCAAGGTCCCAGACTCTATTGATATTCACCTCCATCTTCCTGCGGGAGCTCAGAAGAAGGATGGACCAAGCGCGGGGATCGCAATGGTGAGGAACCTCTGTCATAGACCTGCGCACTCGTGTCACTCACGGTATTCAGACATGTGCTTTCGTATCGTTGCTTAGTGGCGCAACGGTTCCAAGGGATGTTGCAATGACTGGCGAGGTTAGTCACGCAAGCTTGTATGTCAACATACTATCTAATATTCTCAATAGATTACGCTTCGTGGGCGAGTAACACCTGTCGGCGGAATCCGGATGAAAGTCTTGGGTGCCCACCGGGCCCAAATTCGCAAGGTCATTCTTCCATGGGCAAACAGAAAAGATGTCGAACACGACGTGTCTCCCGAAATACGATGCCAGATGCAATTCTGTTTCGTCCGAACGGTTGACGAGGCCCTGGAAGCTGCGTTTGGGCAGGGAACGTTGGGCTGGAGGAGGGAGGCTGTCTTGCTAGAGAGCAGACTGTGATTTGAGGATTGTGCTTTTTCAGTCGCAAAGTACTTGTCGAGACATCATTGATACATGTTGTTTTTCATACATAATTTCCTACAAACTACTGCTCGGCGAGCAGCGCGATCATGTCCTTTGCAGTGCCTGTTTTTGACTGAAATATTTGGCTTTGTCCGCTACCTACTAAGGATTCCGATGGGTCGACATTAAAATCCCCTGAATGACATCAAGTCATCACAATACACAGAGGCACTAAGGTTAACCGACCTTAGCTCAGTTGGAAGAGCGCGAGACTGTAACGGATAAAATCATCTTGAGGTCGCCTGTTCGAGCCAGGCAGGTCGGATTATATTTTTGATTCGAGCCAGTTCCGGTGCAGGTAGTTTAACAACCCATGACGTTCCAACTTGATCACTTTAATGAACGTCATTGAAGTGCATATTGACTGATAAAAACTACACTGGTACTACCTCTGCTAGCCATTGCGTGTAACTGTAGGTATCTGCGAGAGTTGACGTCTGGTCACCCGATCCAGAAAGCATATATCTCTCGTATAGTTCCACAATCCCATTAGTTGGCAACAAGTCACATTTTCCGGTGTTCTTCTCGATACATTTCACATAGAGCAGTTGGTCTGTGGATTCTGCCTCGCTTTGCATGGCGTCATGTATCAGCTGGTCTTGATCAATATATCTAAAAAAACTACCATTAGATCATTCCAATAAGCGTAGAACGTACTTGCCGATGATACTCCAGCAATTCTTCCTGAGCTACTTGTGGATTGAGGAGTTGACTCGCCAACACATCAGTGCTTGGAGTATGAGTTTCGGCTTTATTGTGCGCTTGAGACCTCGCATCCATACTCGTTGCATGCGTGGATTTTCTCAGAATGTCACTGTGAGATGGTGTCTGGTTGCCAATCCAACGTCTAACACCAGCCATCAATCTATTGTGAAAGAGGATGAACATTATCGAGCAAAAATCAAACCAAATTCAAACCTGGGTTGATGTATTGCACTAGAGTTGCTAGGCGAGAAGGGACTATAACCACTACCACTGATGAACTTCCTATGACAAAGTTAATCGAGCACCTAGCAGAAAAAGTAACAAAACTCACCCCGGGGCTTTCAGACTATTCATACAATACGCAAAATGCTTTCCCAAGGAAGTGAATAGAAGCGGTCTATAATACTCGCACCAGAAATCACCCTTGTAAGTGACGAACTCATGCAATGCAAGCAGGCACTCGTCCAGTGAGTATGCAGTCTCCAAGTTGTGGGGTTGATACCATTGCTGATAACTGCCTCGTGAAATAACAGCATGCCCATGATGTTCATGGACGCCGAGGAACAAATTAATCGCTGTTTGCTTGTCTGCATCTATGTTCAGAGTGAGTGTAGCCCATGCATCCAATACGTGGAAACTAACCCAATAAAGAATTGGCGTAGAAACGCCGGATGTTCTCGATTATATCACGGGAGTGACTGTTCCAATGAGGCATGCGTCGATAGGTCTCGACCCGATTGACCAGCGCACTTCCTGTATATTGAAGAGCCAGTGCTGATGGAAAATGTGAGGGAAAGGGTGGGGCGACCCTTGACACGATACGTACTGTCACCGTGATCATGATACATCTCTGTTAGCATGTTGACAGCATCTGAATCAAATGAGAGATTGGGATTTCCCACTATTCCAAGTGCGTAAAGTTGATGACCAAACGCTCGCTTTCCGAACACGAATTGAGCGGCATTTGTACGGTCCAAACAGTCCACACAGTTCATGCGACATATACCATTCTGTAAGAGAATGTCGTCTCGCCAGGACGGAAGGTCTCTGTCCCTGCGAACATCAATTTGGCACCTGAGCAAGGACTGACATCTGTGATCTGTGCTTACGATACAGATTGCAAGCAATGGGAGAACGGCTCGGGTCCGGTGTGGAAGAAGCCCGTCATTTGGATCGATTCCTCGGCCATGTCCTCCAAGTAACTAATCACATCTTGCGTCTTCCTGCGGAAGAATGAGTAAGGATGTACGTCACTTCGAAGTCAAAAAAACATACTCTTTGTATGCCCTTGACATATCCCAGGCACGATAAACCATTTTCTTGTCGTCCGGCAAGAATTGATTGAGGTAGCGCACACACTGTGTGTACTCGTCCAGAAGTTTTGATTCTCTGGGTACGGGTTCTCTTCTCTTGATAAGATTAAGAATGAAAATAGGAGCTCCGTAACGAGCGAATAGGTCATTAAAGTGGCGAGAGGCAGCAGTATAGAACGGATCGATCACACTGACTGGAAGACGCATTGAGTGAGAAACTTGACCAACAATCAACGACTGACTTTCAATGGGAGGACGGGGGGTCATGGTGGTGGTATCTTGTGTCCAGTAAATAGGAATACTTCCTCGGTACTGCAAAAGGATCATGAGCATAGAGAGGAGTGCATAGAAACTACGGCATACCTGTACATAGCTGGTATACCGTGGACTCGGTTGGCGGGAATGACCCCGCTCGGATGGAAAGTAAAACGGTGTAGTCAAGGCCTCTGAGACGATCTGCTCTGTCTCAACCTCGTTCGCGACATTACCCTTCAGGTTGATGAGAAAAGAGAGGGAGCAATAAAGGCAACTCTGACCTCTTCGTTAACACCTCTAGTCAAGTACCTGGCCCCTGCATAATGTCGGGAGCGGCGAGCGATCAGAGTAACGAAAATGGCACGATCAAGAACGTTTAATTCTATGCAACGAAAAGTTGGTGTTGAGTGAAGCAGAAGCAGAAGATACTTACTGGCTTGATCGACATGGCCGTGAATGAGCGGAATCAACCAAGCGTGAACCCCACGCGGGGCTGTCTCCGTAAAAGGGCGAGACAATATATGAAAGTTCCAAACATAACGGTCATTGAATGGCCAGGGGGAGTCCCGAAATCGGTCTGGCTTCGTTAGATTATCCTGGAGCGTCGACGTAATGTCGTACGAATAACTGTTGCTGCGCTGAGCACTACGTCGCCGCTTCTACAAAGAAGAGTACCTGAAGTAAAAGTTCTTTGACATGTCGACTTGTTTGAAGATGTTGAGCAGCCGTTGTTCTTCGGCGGGCTTCTCTATCTTGTGGTTGGCACAGACGGGTATTATATCGGTGCTTTCGCAATGGTATAGATAGTGGCCGCCGAGAAGCGCGACGACGGAGCGTTTGGATATCACGATCATGTACCACCCCGCAGTGAACTTGACGAACCCTGACGACGCGTTTTCGGCGAGACTGGCGCAGGGGCGGGGAAGACGGCTTACCGGCAATGCCAGAGATGACTCTGTCTTTGCCTATGCCACCGGACCCCTTGTTTCCGTCATCGAGCATCTTGAGCATGGCGCTCATCTGTTTTCCGCTGTAATCGGTGTCGTCCTCGACGACCTCCAAGTCGACTGGAGATGTGCGGTCGATTTTGATGATGCGGTGGCGAGAGTCGGACGCATTGGACGCGACGATGTAAAAGCGCAGCTTGTTCTCGTACAAAATGAACTTGTTGAATACGCCGCTCGTCATGGTCGTGGTACAAGTGTACACTTGGACTGCCCTATTTGGAACCGGCCGTGATGTCATTTCCTCCTATTCCCCCTTTCGCTTCTACCATGAACATCCTCTTGTATTTCGTGCTCCTCGCCAACCTCGCGCACGCCTCGAGCTGGTTCTCCACCGAGCCAGAGTATGCCAAATGGTCCGACGCCGAGCTGCGCGCCTGGCTCGAACATCACAACATCAAAGTCCCTGCTTCCTTTGACAAGCCCCACCTCTACGACCTCGTCGACGCCAACTGGCTCGCACCGCCTTCGCCACTCGAAGCGGGTCGTCAGTGGTCCCTCGACCAGTTCAACAGAGCGCAGCGTGCCTTCCAGCATGTCAGGGAGGACTCCCTCGACAGCTGGGACGAGAGCAGGCTCAGGATTTTCCTGCTCGAGCAGGGCGTCGTCGCCCCCTCGGGTCCTCGCGAGCAGCTTGTCCTCCTCGCCCAGAGCAGGTACCGCGCATACACCGATGCAGCCGCGGTTTACTCCTCCATCGCCTCTGCATCAGCCTCATCAGCCTACGCCGGTGCCACCGACGCAGCCCACTCTACCTCCCAGAGTATCGGTAGCGTGGTAGCTCAGGCAACCCACGAGGTCGTTCGCGTGTTCGACGACTCGCGGGACTACGTCTACTCCACTTGGGATGATAGTCATTTAAGGAGTTGGCTTGAGGAACATGGCGTCATCGAAGCAAGAAGCGCAAACACCAAAGACGAGTTGACAAAGCTTGCCGACAACTATTACCGCAAAACCACTTCTGCTGTGTGGGAGAGCTGGAGCGATTCATACATTGTAAGCAAAGACGCATCTCACCTGATTTGTCTCCCCCTAACGCTTGTCCCAGCGGGAATGGCTCATTGTTCACAATCTCTTGAACCCCACCGACACCCTTTCTCGAACGAGCCTTCTCGGTAAAATGAAAAAGTACTATTATAACTGCGCAGACAGTGTCTGGAACACGTGGTCCGACTCTGAACTGAAGGCTTGGCTTATCGATCACGGTTTCTTGAAGAATGATGTCGAGAGGCATCGCGACGATCTGGTCAAGATGCTCGAGTAAGCATTGATTAATCCTCTCAACGGTTCAGAATTAACACTGCACACGTATCAGGGAGCACTACCTGTCTGCGTCGGACAGCATATGGGCAGCATGGACTGACTCAGACATTCGCGAATGGCTTTCAGAACGCGGACATCTTGAAAACAGAAACGACATAAAGAATCGCAAGGACCTCGTTGATCTGATTAACAGCAAGTGAGCATTGTCAAGTTTGTTACTCCTCTCGATTTTTCTGACGTGTCATAGATATTCCGATGCGTCGGCAAAGGCTGCTTCCTATCTTGTGTGGCCAGACGCACGTTTACGTGCTTATCTGCGCGAGAGAGGTATCAGCGAGGATGCACTCCCGACCAGCAGACCTGGGTTGCTGCGTAAGTCCGACGTGTTTACACCTCACCTGCGTCTGAACCGCTATGCAGAAGAGGCGCGTATTCGCTGGGTGCAAAGTTCCACCTGGGCCGAAAGCGTCTACACGAGGCTCAAGGAAATTGTAAACAGCTCCGTAGAGGCTGCGGAGGAGAAGGTCGTTCGAATTCTCGAGGCATGTTGAATTACTCTGGTAGGTCAGTTATCGGTTGACGATTCTTTATGACAGGTTTTGAGCGGGCATTCGCGCGACGCTCAGGCTGTACGCGACAAGGTCGATGATGCACGCGAGTTTGCAGACACGAAGAAGACTCATGCGTGGAGTTGGGGCTCGCACAAGGTTGAAGAAGCGAAGGAAGAAGCGCGGCAGCGTGCGAGCGAAAGTGGGAGGCAAGATGAACTGTAACGACTAATCCATCGACAAGATGTGTACCGTAATAGCACTGTCTGAGCTACCGGGCCGAGACGGGTGATCAGGTAATGTGATATGGGCCGGAAGTAACCGCGTCAGAGCGTGATAAAGATCGCCATCTTGAGAAATTTCTTCACAGTTGTCGTATCCTTCATACTCTAGTCAAACATGGTGAAAGCTGTCGTGCTCGGCGCTGCAGGTAGTTTCCTACTCGACTACTTCAACAGGCGCTGACCAAAGACGATCAGGCGGTATTGGTCAACCGTTATCTCTCCTGCTGAAATCGAACCCTGCTGTGACCGAGGTACACCATCCGATCGCGCTTTCTCCATCGTTACTTCCTTTAATATATACCTGACAGCTCGGCCTCTACGATATCGTCAATGCACCGGGAGTTGCTGTCGATTTGTCCCACATTGCAACCCCCGCAAAGGTCGAGGGATACCTTGCCCCAGACGATGGACTCAAGAAGGTCCTCACCGGGGCAGACATTGTCGTCATCCCCGCCGGTATCCCAAGGAAACCAGGAGTGAGTAGGCTCCTTCTTTCTTGTGCCAGTGACACCAACAAGCCTCTTTAGATGACACGGTGCGTGGCCAGGGGTAAATCTATCCGATGACTAACACCACTGGAAACCGGCAGTGACGACCTCTTCAAGGTTTGATCGGTCTCTTTCCTACGCCGCCTAGTCACCAATTGCTAACACTGACTAGATCAACGCTGGAATCGTGCGCGATCTTGCAACAGGCATCGCGACGACCGCTCCGAAAGCATATGTGCTTGTCATTTCGAACCCTGTGAACTCCACAGTCCCTATCGTTGCCGAGGTTTTCAAGAAACACGGAGTCTTTGAACCCAAGAGGTAGTGTCGAATCATACACAATTTTCGGATATCCTTCATCCCAACTTTAGGCTCTTCGGTGTTACGACGCTGGATGTCGTTCGTGCTTCGACATTTGTTTCGGAGATTTTGGGAGACCGCTCTTTGGCCACCTCCGTCACTGTCCCTGTTGTGGGCGGTCACAGCGGTGTCACTGTCTGTGCCAAGCTTCTCAGCCAGATTGTCCAGTTGCTCACGAATACCTACAACAGATCGTTCCTCTGCTTTCACAGTCTTCCCACCCTCTTCCTTCCGGATTTAAGGAGTCCGAACTTGACACACTGATTAATCGCATCCAATTTGGCGGTGACGAGGTCGTCAAGGCTAAAGACGGTGCTGGATCAGCTACTCTTTCAATGGCCTACGCTGGTGCGGAATTCGCGGGCAAGATCATCCGCGCCGTGAAAGGCGAGAAAGGCATCGTTGCGCCGACCTATGTGAATCTCGCTGCGGATACAGTTGGCAGTGAGGCTCTCAGGAAGGATATCGGCAAAGATGTAGAATACTTTTCGGCACCCGTCGAACTCGGGGTATGCTTTCTGTTCTTTAATTGACCTTGACGGCCTGACCAGACTTTTGTTGTAGCCAAACGGTGTGGAGAAGATCAGGGGGCTTGGCAACATTACGGATGCAGAGAAGGCCCTTATCGCAGCTGCGATTCCAGAGCTTGCGGGCAACATTCAGAAGGTGAGTTGCATGGTCCTATTCCTGATCTCTTGCTCAACTCGTGTCAGGGAGTTTCGTTCGTTGAGGCTCCTAAGCTTTAGAGGAATAAGTAACTTCTGTGCCGTGTTTATAACAGCTGGTGGGTGTACGTGTGTGTATTCGAATGAAGTAGTAGAGATACTTGATATCCATTGCACGTGATCTGGACGCGTCAAGTTCATTCTTCACGTGACTGCGCTCCTACTCGACTCGAGTCTCTTTTTGTTCGTCCCAGTCAAGGTTCGACCACTCCCATGTGGTCAAAAATTAGCAGCGCCCTCAAGCAACGGGAAGGCAACGACAGCGATCAAGATCACTCCGATGCACAGTCAACCGCAGGCCCAGACCCTTTTCGTGTAGATGCCACAACGTATTACACACATCAAACGCCCCCCACTCCTCCATCAGGCGCACACTCCCGCACCGCATCTCGCGAGGAGGATATCATTTGGTCCCTCCGCACGCAGCTCGCACTGCAGCAAGAGCTATGCGCCCAGTTCGAGATCGATCTCGGCGCTCGTGACGAGCTCGTCGAGGCTCTGACAATCCGCCTCGACGCTTCGGAGAAAGAAAACGACAAACGTAAGAGCGTAGTCCGCTCATGGAAGAAGAAGGCTGCAGACTTGGAGAAGATGTGCCGGCATCTGGAGGAGGAGGTAGACAACAGCCGCCAGGAGAGCATGGAGAGGAGCATCATGGACGAGGCCAGCGGAGAAGCTCTGCGTCAGCTACATCGACAGATTTCACAGCTCGAACGGGAGAAGAATGACATCGAGACGGAGCGCAAGTCCCTCGCACGGACGGTTAATAACACGGAAGCCGAAATAACCAGACTCAGAGAGCAGCTCGGCAACACGGACGAGGAAGAAGTACGTCAACTTCGTCACCAACTTTCGCAGCTCGAACAGGAGAAGAGTGACGTCGAAGGGGAGTGCAATACCCTGGCACAGGCAATGGAGAAAGCAGGCGCAGAGATCACGAAGCTTCGAGGAGAGCTCAGTGCCACAGACGAGGCCAGCGTCGAAGCATTGCGACATCTTCAGTCCCAGATCTCGCAGCTTGAACAGGAGAAGACCGAACTCCACGCCGAACGCGATGCTGCAGCCCAGGCAAGGGAGAAGGCAGATGCCGAGGCTCACAAATTGCAAGAAGAACTCGGGATAGCAGATGAGACGAATAGCGAAGCTCTGCGCAGGCTGCGTGACCAGATCTCGCAGCTGGAACGAGAGAAGAGCGACATCGACATTGAATACAATTCTATGGCACGGGCCAAGGAGAAAGTAGATGCCGAGGTTATCAAACTGAAAGAAGACCTCGATGCTTCGAACAAGGCGAACAGGGAGGCTCTCTGTCGTCTGCACGACCAGATCTCGCAGCTGGAGCGGGAGAAGAGCGAGGTCGAGGTGGAGCGTAATGGTCTGGCACAGGCAAAGGAGAAAGCGGAGGACGATGTGCTCAGGCTTGAAGAAGAACTCGGTGTCGCGAATGAAGCGGGCAGGGAAGCCCAACACCGGCTACATGACCAGATCTCGCAGCTGGAGCGTGCGAATGGAGATATCGAGACAGAGCGGGACGACTTCTCATCGGAGATTGCTCGGCTGCGCGCCCATATCCAGCAGCTGCAGAAAGACAGCGCAGCCAAGGAGGTAACGATTATCCAACTGAACAAGCAACTCGACCAAGACAAGGAAGATATCGATGGCCTTAACATCGCACTGGAATCAAAGCAACAAGAACTTGAACTGGTGCGTATCAGTTGCTCGCGACTGAGTTTGAGAAGTTCACGTTGTCTTTGTCGCTTCAGGTGAAACGCAAACACGGAGTACGGGGTACTGTAGGTTCGACCTCAGGTCGAGCGAACGCAGCTCCATCCACTACTGGCAAACCGATCGGAAATGCAGTACCACCCTCGACAGTCCTGCGAACTTCCGCCGTTGGTACTCGAACTTCATCACTTCCCTCGAGAGTTCCCTCTACCCTAGGGAGAGCAGCAAATACTAAACCACCCGTCTCTAGTGGATTGCGTCGAGCGTCCAGTTCGAGCGTGGAATCCAAGACCAAGTCATCCAGTCGAAGACTCAGCGTCACGTCAACGCCAAGTGAGGCAGATGAGAAAGAAAATGCCTCTACACCTGTACCTTTGAAACACCCAAGAAGAATGATGGTTCCGGCATAATGCATACCGCCAGGCGGGTAATGACTCCATTATTTATCATTTATACCAGTTTTACGACTCATTCTTCCACTTCACGTTATTTACTTACTCTTGGACATGACATTATCGGCTTTGCTTTCCAGTGATTAGCTCTTTTTGCTGTCAGCCAGGATACTTGCTTAGTGCTATGCGCTGCGCCATCATCACCCGTGACCCCGTTCTGCATATATGATGCATATTCACATTATATCTATGATACTGCCATTCCATGTGATTCATACGTAGGTTGTATGCCTAGGTTCTGGTAGTGGCATTTGGTGCCGTATCAATTGTATCTACTACGATCTGCTCTCGGAGCTAAATGTTTATTTACCAGCCAAGTGATCATGTCTTTCTTACTTTGAGTTTGTAACCCAAGCCATAGCCGGGACCCTAGTATAACCGGTCAATGATTCGAACTGCTGCTCTCCGCCTGTGGCACCACAACAGTAAGGCCCCGGCCGCGGTCAATTGCGCCGTACGCGCACTCCGAACCTCGACTGTTTGTCAAGGTCAGAGGGCCATAGTGTACAGCAACAACGGCGACCCGTCTTCTGTTCTTTCTGCAGTCAGTTTCCCAGATCTTCCTCCCCCAGCACCAAGAACCGCGAACATCCGTTTTCTGCTTTCCCCCATCAACCCAGCTGATATCAACGTCATCGAAGGAGTCTATCCAGCGCGGCCTTCCCCAAGTACGGAGTTGTCGTCTGATGCGTGTGCAGTATTTGTCGCTGGGAACGAGGGGGTAGCCGAGGTCATATCCGTTGGGGAGGGCGTCACGGAGCTAAAGGAGAAGGACTGGGTGGTCATGACGAAGCCGCAAATGGGAACTTGGGCGTCGGGCAGGAACGTCCGTGTCGAGGATATCCTCAAGGTGGATTCCTCGGGCCTGAGCGCGGTGCAAGCTGCAACTCTCACTGTATGTAAACTCGTTGATCTGGCCATATCACGCTGACGGGAGGCCGTTAGGTCAATCCGCCCACCGCTCATAATATGCTTCACGACTTCGTTCAGCTAAAGGAAGGCGACTGGGTGGTTCAAAACGGAGCAAATAGCGCCGTACGTGTGTCTGGTATGTTGTGCGTCACTGCGAATGCTGACCGTGCGAGCAGGTTGGGCAAGCGGTCATTCAGATAGCTGCCTCCAAGGGATTCAAAACGGTCAACTTTATCCGTGACAGGTAGGTTCGGTTCTATTTTTGCGTGTATGACAGCTGAGATGATGGGTAGAGACAATGTAGAATCCCTGAAATCACATCTAAAAGCCTTGGGAGCAACTCATGTTGCAACTTACGATGAGCTATCTGACAGGGCTTTTAGATCTACCTTTTCATCTTGGACACAAGGCAAAGTAGGTTTACCTTTGTTTTGTCTGGATCCCTGCCGTAAGGATTCTCTTAGAACGTCAAGCTGGGCCTCAACTGCGTGGGGGGGGAAACAACGACTTTGATGGCACGTTTGCTCGGTGGAAATTCACATCTAGTATCATACGGAGCCATGTCAAAAGATCCGTTGTCGTTGCCGACGTCGCTCTTCATTTTCAAGAACTTGACTTGTCACGGGTTTTGGCAGACACAATGGTACGATCAGAAAACCCTTGACGAACGCCTTCAGATGATGCATACTCTCACTGGTCTTATACGGCGAGGAATGGCAAGTGTGATGTTCCATTAGCGCTCGTTAGCTGATCACCGCATAGCTCGGTAGCCCAGAACACGAGATTCTAGTGATCGGAAGTCAAGAGTCGGATTCGGATGCCAAAGAGAAAATACGCACTGCGATTTCTCACTTGGGTAGCGGGAAGTACGGAAAGAAGGTGTTGTTGAAAGTAGAAGAGACGCAGTGATCAGTCGGCCCACCAAGACATGTTCTTGTTGTATCTACATACATAGACGATACTGATCACTACCCGACAAACTATGATTGATGTCCACAAAGAGTAGGAATAATAAATATATATATTACTCGAAAACGTCCGGTCCAGGGCAATGGACGTGCTAATTACTAGTGTCATTTGGTGGAGGAATGGTAATCCCGAGATAAATCTATCTCCCCCTTCAAATGGACATTGGTGATCTTGACTTGTCTTTGCCGAGGGACAGAACGCTTCCCTTTCTTCTTGGTAGTCGAAGATGCCTTGGGTATGGGGGTTTCTGCCGCGGTAGCCTGCAAGCCCTCTGCATAGCTGCAGGCGCGATCCATGCGAGACGAGTGAACGCATACCTGATGCGAGTGCTTTGAGTAAATCAACGTCATTTGGCACTTTAAGCTGATGCCACAGATCCAGAAATTCTGGGCACGTGTATTAGAAGTTTCATATGGTGAATTAATGACGACACTGTACCCTTATCGACCGGTTTGCCTCCGCTCTCTTCGTCAGGTTTGATTTCGTTCCAAAACACCATTCTGAGTTGACCATCCTTGACGGTGCGAGTGACGAGGACTTCGCCCTCCTTTTCGAGCTCTTCGATTGCCTGCGGGGCTTCCTTCCAGGACTCTTTCAGCGCGCGGACGGGAATGCCGCCACCTTTTCGAGTTTGGCGTTGTATCTCCGTTAGAAGCGCGGCTTTGTTGCGAAAGTTGAAGTCGTGCTTCAGACGGTTCAGCCCTCAATGTGCTGCGGCTACTTGCGGGACCTACACGGTAAGAGTAAAGATCCGTTTTTGGGTCGTATTGGATGCGGTCATGTGCCTTGAATTTCTCGAGGAGGACTACATCGGTATCCAAAGGTGAGTTGGTCACGATCGCAATGTCCTGCAACCTCATCGGGTTTGGGGTGGACTGAATGTCAAGTCAGCCTTCGCGGTCACGCAGATGGACACCCGAATCACTTTGAGATAGTCGACGGCGTACACCAGCTGTGTGTTGACATTGGAAGCGGGTTGCGAGTGCCAGGACGCGTAGTCCTGGCGGTGTAGCACGCGCTTGAACGCGTCCGTGTCCTTGGAGAGGGAGGACATGGAGGTGCTTACGCAAGCAAAGTTAGGTCGGAGTTTCGTTTGGATACATAGCAGTCTTGATCGCGATTGATATCGCAACCAGTCTTTATCTATCAGTTCATCATGGTGAGCCCGACGTCGTTTGCACCCTCGCCGACGATCAGACCATAAGATATTCGCAGGCTTCTGGTGTCCAGGTGGCAGACGCTTGCAACGTCACTTTCCAAGAGCTCAAATTGGGCAAGAAGCACAAGTACATCATCTTCAACCTCAACAAGGACTTTACGGAGATCGTCGTCGAGAAGTGCTCCAGTGAATCCAACTACGAGAAATTTTTAGAGAACCTGCCGGAGAAGGAGTGCAGATGGGCGGTCTATGATTTCGACTTCGAGAAGGATGGAAAGAGGAACAAACTTTGCTTCATCTCGTGGTCAGTGGCGTCCATTCGATGTAATTGTTCGCTGGTCCTCATTCTAGTCGTGCCATGGGATTTCATCAGGTCACCAGACGATGCCAAAGTTAGGCCTAAGATGGTGTTTGCATCCTCACGAGATGCTCTGAAGAGAAAGCTCGATGGTATTTCGCTAGAGATTCAGGGTACAGACCCTTCCGAAGTCAGTTACGAAACAGGTTTGTTGGCTTTTGCCAGAACGCGTTGCTGTATGCTGATTTCAACTCGATGCAGTTCTCGCCAAAGCTCTTTCGGGTGCCCGCTGACTTACTATATTGTACTTGTCCCATCCCTAACTTGCTGTATTCCTGGCAATTTCATCCTCTTACCTTTACTACGGCCGTGTTCTTTGATCGCCGCTCATGAGTCATGAGATCTTGAGACACCATATTTTTGTCTCCCTGTGTCGTTCCGCGTGTTGGTAGTCAATAATTAACGCTGGGTTCCGAATCAGGTAGTCCGCCTGGGTACATCCCCCACCAGCACCCTCACACAGCGAAGGTGATCGTCCCGGCCATCGTCATCAAGCTTGTTTGCTCCCCTTTTGTAGCTTGACGCCGTACCCGTGTAGAAATGGCGCAGGCCGCAATTGTCGCTCCCTCTACCCTGCCCTACGTTCACACCAAGAGCCAGCGTAGTAGGCATGTCTCCAAGCACCAGTTCTTCATCGTCGAGCTCTCTCAAGCACTATTTGATTTCGTTATACAACTCCTCCCTACTGCAGAAGAGATGGCAGTCAAGGAGGATGTCAGGAAACTACTCGAACGCTTAATTCGTACCATAGAGCCTGGTAGCCGTCTTCTGTCTTTTGGAAGCACCGCCAATGGCTTCAGTCTTCGTAATTCAGGTCACTCCCACTCTTTCCACCACCCCACACACAGTGTTGATCCTACCTAAAGATATGGACCTCTGTTGCCTCATCGATTCCAATGAGCGCCTCTCCGCTTCCGACCTTGTCACCATGCTCGGTGATCTCCTTGAACGCGGTTGGTCTCATTTCTGTAACAACTACTCTCGTTCTGCCTGTTCATCCTCAATCGCTAGAGACCAAATTTCATGTCAAGCCCTTGCCCCATGCACGCATCCCGATCGTTAAGCTCTCCTTGGACCCTTCACCGGGGCTACCCTCGGGCATTGCGTGCGATATTGGCTTTGAGAACAGGCTGGCACTCGAAAACACGCGCTTGTTGATGTGTTATGCCATGATTGACCCGACTCGTGTCCGCACACTTGTCCTGTTCCGTAAGCCCTCTTGCGCCCGCCCTTTCGCGCCACTTACTCAACGACAAACTTTAGTCAAAGTTTGGAGCAAGCGGAGGTAGGCGTTCATCTTTGTCAACAAGTTCCGTTTCGTTGTCTCATCCACTTTTGAACGCAGAAAAATCAACTCGCCATATCAGGGGACACTGTCGTCCTACGGCTATGTCCTCCTTGTCATATATTTCCTTATTCATGTCAAAAACCCTCCCGTACTTCCAAATCTTCAGCAGATGCCACCATTACGCCCGATCTCCCAGGTTAGTACTCGACATTCTCCTGATTCCCATCTCATCGCATACAGGAGGACACGCATATTGGCGGTTACAATACATGGTTAGAGGTCAACCACTTCTCGCTTGGGAACTTTATGTAATTCCCCCTTGTAGGTTCTTCGATGATATCGAGCTCCTATGCCAGCGTTGGCAATCATCTAATACAGAAAGCGTTGCTGAGCTGTAAGTTGACAACTTTCATGATATCAAACGAGCCTTATCATTCCCATCTGTAGTCTAATCGATTTTTTCCGTTATTATTCTCGTGATTTTTCATACAATACCGGTGTTGCTTCAATACGTGCTGGAATGCTCAAGAAGGAAAGCAAAGGATGGCAAAATGATGTACGTCAGAGAAACTTGGCCAAGCATTCAAATCTTTACTGTTCACATCAGCTTTCGAATTCAAAGTTCAACGATGCTAGGGAACGAAACCGCTTTTGCATAGAGGTGAGTTGTTGCCCCTGTCGCTTCACCTCATGTATTCATTTCTATCTAGGACCCTTTCGAAACCGATTTCAATGTTGCACGATGCGTTACCAAGGATGGTTTATATCAGGTACCTGCAGGTCTCAACGTTTAGCAGACAGTCACGTTTACCTCACCCGACAGATACGCGGCGAATTCATGCGCGCGTCCCGGATTCTGGCAATGCGGCCGCGTGCGATCCTCGCGCTGTCCCAGCTTTGTGAAGAGAAGACTGGTAGCGCGTCCCCCGCTCCGCCCCCTTCACTTTTTGTACCTCCCCGCCTGACGCTTCCACCACAAGGCTCCTTCAGCGCTGGTACTAGTCCCATGCAATCAAGGGGTGTATCCTCGGAGCGCCATTCTCCTAAACCAGAGTTCTTTGACCCTGGAAGACGAACTACCGCAGAGCACCGCATGCCGGAACACATGGCTCCTAAACGAAGCCAATGGACTAGCCCACCTCCTCCCGAAGCCTCTCCTGAACATCACGCAATGTTTCAGGACCAACTTGATCAAGGCATTGCACTGGCGACAACTTCAACCTTCGCGAGTGAGTGCGCTGCATCAACCACATCAGGCGATAGCCTTGAGATTCTCAATGACGAGGAGAGTCGCTCGGAAGCTACTGGATCCGACGACCTTCAATCTACCCGATCATTTACCGAGGGGTCCTTGGGCGAACCCCCTTCTATACCGGTGACGATGGTCGCCCAGCCTTTTAGGTCTAGAGGCAGGTTAACATCGAGGCCTGTGGACCCGCCAGATGACCTGACTCTTCGTACCATTACGGATCGGGAGGCTGAGATGACTTCGCAGAAAGCCGATCTTATCCGGCGCTCCCAGTCTGGGCCTCCGGGCCGCAAAGCAACGAATCGGTTCTCATGGCCATCGGCCACATACCCCGCCCCTATTTTGTTTCAAACTTCGCCATCCCTACGTCCACACCAGCTTCATGTTCAAATTCCTCCTCAGGCCACTGACGCATCTACTGTATTCTATGAGACTACCGCAACGCGATCTCACATCCCACAACCATTTCCAAACACGCAAGAACACACTGTCAATGTCACACTTAGTACATACCCTACATCTGGATCTCAACCATCTATCTCAACATATCATCTTCGCACACACGAGCTTGGGGAAAGTCTCGAGCATGATTTATCGGCCATACACCTATCTGACCGTGGCTTCTCCGGCGATGGAATGACTGGGCTGACAGGTTCACCATTGTTGTCGTACTCGCATACATCCTCTTCACATAGGCACATCCCGTCGGTTGTCACGACTACACCCCATCCGGACCACTTTTCGAGATCCAACTCACAGTCACAGTCAACTTCGTCTTCTCCCACCTTTGCCCAGCTTGCCCAGCGCCACCTCAACATTTCGAGTGGGAGGATGAAGTCAAGGTCGCCTTCCCGATCTCCTTTGAGGACGAACGTTCTCGAAATACCTGGAGGTATGGAGATGAACATGAACTTGGCCTCTTATCCCTACCCAGCTCCATACGTCAACTATCCCTCCACGCCATCCTCGATCTCCGTGTCACCATCTTCGCCGACGACACGTGAGGAGCCCCCGTGTTACTCATCGCCTCAGCTGCCCATGCCCATGCCTGTCAAGTTAGGAAGTCAGTCGGGGCTAAAAGCAGCCATGAATCTGGGACAGCCGCATACGAGATCCACTGCTCCTGGTTCCGTGAACCTTGCGAGATCAGCGCGGAGTGTAACGCCACTCCGATGACTCAGGTTAGTACTAGAGGGGTAGACGATCGAGCATTCTGGCGTACAAGATACAGAGCGCGTAATTCATGGGCGCGGAGCCACAATGTGTGCAAGCTTCTGTGCACTGTAGATTTCATATTTGCGCTTAAAACAGCTTCATGTACAATGAAGACAGACTTTGAATACATGGCTGGAATCGCTGTTTGCTACCAGCAGAGGTTGTACTACTAGTAACTACTGACATTGGGGTCGATCGGAAAGATACGAAACCGAGACATCATCATCATTCTTGTGCGATGAAAGGATTTGCAATTTCTTCAGAGCCATCAACAGGGCTCAGTAGCGTGATGGTTGGTCCGCGAAGGACAACCAACCCTAGTGTGCGTATGTGAGGTTCGGGTTCTGATTGGCGAAGTTGCAAAGGACATCAGATCGCGAGGATCGGAACGGAGATTAATGTACCTTGGAGTTCCTCGTTGACCTCGTCAAGCACAAGGTTGAGTAATTGATCATATCCCTTCAAGATGCCAGTGACTACCGGGCAAGGTGAACATGGATCATGGCAAGGACGACGTAGCAGGCGTACCCTCACGACCACCGGTAAACTTGACCCGTATCCTTTCGTTTACATATTTTGAGAGATCAAGGATGGCTTCGCGCTTGCTCTTACTTGAGTCTTATCAACATGCATGGCGGGTGGTGGGTGGAGCACTTACTTTGCCTCGGCGCTAGGTGGAGGTGGTCTTGCACCCCGAATGGCGGGCATGCCACGGCCACCTCGTGCAGCACCACGAGCCTGGGGGGGGTTAAGGGAGCGATTGGACAGTAAAAAGGCAGCACGTACCCGATCTGCCATGTTACTTGACGTGTTATGCAGTGTAGGAGACTTTGATTTTAAACAGCCGCTTGCCGCGCGACTTGTCCTTGTCCTCCCTCAGCCCACTCAATCCACGACAAAAAAAAAACAAAGAACACCACATCGCCGACGTACGATCCAACCGCCTTTGACTACAGACAGTTTCGTCTACTTGCTCATCGACGACGACACCCACGCACTATCAGGTCCTGATCATGAATGCCAGTGAACTCTTAGCAAATACCCTATCGCCCGGTACGCCACTTGTTTGCATGTTCCACACAGCGACCAAGCCGATATATTCACCTTGTCCTTCATAAACAGACGCGACTACGCGTCAGAGTGCTACCCAGCAGCTCGAGAATGCCTCAAGAGAGAACTACGTACGTCTCTTGCCCAGCGAGCACGACAGGACCTCCCATTGACACACCGATCCAGCCAGCGTACATGGCCATGCTCTCCGCCGAGCTCGCCAACGAGAGCTCCCAACTACACATCCGCAATGCTGCAGCGCTCGCCCTCAAAAATGCATTGTCTGCCCGTGTACGTAAACGCGTCGTCTCCCTCCCCGCAAGCATCTTTACGTCTCTATCCAGGATGCTGCGAGACAGACCGAGTCCGCAAATAGATGGCTGGCCTTTGACGCCGTTGCCAAGAGCAAGATCAAGCAAGAAACGCTCGTCACGCTCGCTTCCCCCCTCGCTAAAGCCGGCTCTTTCGCTGCTCAGGTCGTTGCCGCGATTGCAGCAGTAGAACTTCCGCACGATCAATGGCCGGATCTCATCGAATTGCTCCTCGGCTTCGTGAACAACTCTCCCAACGCAAATCTCAAGATCGCCACGCTGCAGACCATCGGTTACATCTGCGAGTCCATTGTGCGTCGTCTGTCTAATGGTCGTCTTATCGCCTCACCGTTTTCCCAGAAACCCGAGATATTGAGTCTGCGATCGAACGAAATTTTGACTGCCGTAATTCATGGCGCTCGCAAGGACGAGCCTTCCTCGGATGTTCAGTTGGCTGCTGTCCATGCATTGTACAACTCTCTCGAGTTCGTCCGCGAGAACTTTGAGCGTGAGGTGCGTCATGTGAAGTATACCTTCTGTGCGTCGCTTAGGCCCTAGACAGGGCGAGCGTAACTACATAATGCAAGTCGTGTGCGAAGCTACCCAGAACCCTTCAGTAGCTGTCCAAGTCGGTGCATTCGAATGTCTAGTGAAGATAATGGCCCTTTATTACGATAAGATGGCCTTCTACATGGAACAAGCACTATTTGGGGTGTGTGGTTATCAAGTACTTGATCGTTTTATACGCCGACCCTTCTTCTAGCTGACAGTCATGGGCATGAAACATAATGACGAGCGTGTCGCACTGCAGGCCGTCGAGTTCTGGACAACTGTTTGTGAGGAAGAAATCGAGCTTGCGCACGAAGCACGAGAGGTAATCATATTCTCCTGTTCTAGACCACGTCGCTCATTTCATTCCCTAGGCTGCAGACTACGGCGAACCACCAGAGGTTGAATCCAAATTTTTTGCAAAGATCGCGTTGCCTGAAGTGATCCCCGTGCTTTTGTCCCTTCTGACGCGTCAGGAAGAAGACGCCGACGAGGACGAGTGGAATATTTCCATGTCCGCAGGCACATGCTTGAGCTTCATGGCACAAGCAGTCGCGGATTCCATTGTCCCAGCCGTCATCCCTTTCATTGAGGCTCATATCAAGTCACAGGACTGGCATCAACGCGAAGCCGCTGTCATGACATTTGGCTCAATCCTCGATGGTCCAGATCCCACCGTACTCATGCCCCTTGTGAACCAGGCACTCCCTCTTTTGATCGGAATGATGAATGACTCCAACCTACATGTCAAGGACACGACTGCATGGACTCTCGGACGCATCTGTGATTTGTTGATCGTCACGATCAAACCTGATGTTCACCTCCATCCTTTGGTATCCGCACTTGTGACTGGGTTGCAGGATAACCCACGGATTGTGACCAACTGCTGCTGGGCTTTGATGAACCTTGCGGATCAACTTGGGTATCTCGAAGAGGAGAACGAGTCGTCACAAACTGCCCACCTGTCACCGTATTACGAGGGCATTGTCAATGCCCTCCTTCGCATCACAGAAACGTGAGTACTCTCGTGTACCACTATTTCCGGGCCCTTAGGATTGCTTTTAGGACCAGTAACGAGGCCAATTTCCGAACTTCAGCCTACGAGGCTATTACCTCCTATGTCACCCATGCGAGTGCTGATGTTATCGCGGTCGTTCAAAATACTTTGATTACCATTCTTGTTCGTATGGAGCAATTATTGGGAATGCAGGTTTGTGATATCGCTTCCGTCTCAATGTTGGTCTTATCACGTGCCATAGAACCAAATTGTGGGTGTCGATGACCGTAACAACTGGAATGAGCTACAAAGTAACCTGTGTAGTGTCGTGATTGTGAGCCGTCTTTTGCTTCTATCATATTGCGCTTTAACCAGCCGGTTTATAGAGTGTCGTTCGCCGACTGAACGACGGTATTCAACCCATGGCAGATCGCATCATGACTATCATCCTCGAACTCATCCAGGCGGCTGGAAAGACTTCGACTGTTCTTGAAGACGCCTTCTTGGTCGTTGGGGCACTAGCATCTGGCAAGTACCATCTGTCCTTTTTGGCTCCGTCGCTTCCTAATGCTGTTCTTCCATGTAGCACTCGAGGGGGGGTTTTCGCCATATATCCAGGCGTTCTTGCCATACCTATACACCGCTCTCAAGTCACACGAAGATACCCAACTGTGCATGGTTGCGGTCGGCATCATTGGCGATATCTCACGCGCATTAGGCGATCAGAGCGCGCAATATGCCGGCGCATTCATGAATGTCCTGCTGGAGAATCTCCAGAGCGATGTTTTGAACCGCAACGTCAAAATATCTATACTGTCGTGCTTTGGCGACATTGCACTCGCGATCAGTGTTGGTTTTGAGCCCTATGTCGACACCACGATGGGTGTGCTGAGACAGGCTGGCGCCCTTCAACCCAACCCTGTAAGCTTCGTTGTTTCGTATTCTTGTTTGTGTCCACTCACTCGGTAGTTCGACAGCTCGATTTCGATCTAGTTGACTATGTCACTCAATTACGGGAGGGGATTTTGGAAGCTTATACGGGCATTGTCACCGGCTTCAAGAACACCGACAAAGGTAAGCCACCACTTTTGATCTTCCTCCTTCACTCACGGCATCTTTGCCAGTCCAATTGTTACTTCCTCACTCGTCGAATATCCTAGAGCTCATTCAACGATGCCTGGGCGATGATGAGCATTCGGAAACTACTGTCAAGTTGTGTTTCGGTCTTTTGGGCGACCTCGCGGACGGCTTCCCCAACGGTCAGCTCAAACAACTTTTGCTTTCCGAATGGATAGCATCCGAGCTACGGAACAAGCGTGGTTGGTCTCAAGAAACGAAAAAGACTATGCGTTGGGCCCGTGAGGTAAGGTTGACTTGTTTCCACAAAAACATTGCCCTCAGAACACCTTCTATGCAGATGATCAAACGCGCTACCGCATAGAGTCACGGATGGGCACGTCAATAGACCCGTTGGATGCTTTCAGATTCATTTCCTTTCATATCTCACCAGTGCAAGTGAACTAATTAGTCTTGGCACCCCTTTGTTTCCGCATCTCGAATCCGGATTCTGAGTGTTGCAATCCGTCAATTGCCATCTGAAGGAGGCACAGCATATCATTCCCATTTTGCATTCGCATGTAATAGAAGACGGTAGTTTGTGGTTTTGGTAATTTTAGTTTTCTTCCCTTTCCTATAAGCTGGCTGAGATGGAAATTGGTGAGAACTCTCAAAAGGAAGAACCAAGCATGGAGAGTAGGTAAATGTGTCCTTTGCATCAGGAAATCCTCACATTACTAATTTTCACTTATTGTTGTCCACCAGGTGCTAAGTCATGCATAAGATCAATTTAAGTGACAGACATAACATGGCACAGGTTAAAAAACTGGCCACAATGTAGGGTGTGACAAACAACAATGTACTACTAGCCTATGGTATTGGTAAACACTACAAGCATGCAAAGAATACTTTCACTTTCTTGTACATTCACCATATCTAATAGCATGTAAATTTACTTGCATGGGATGCTAAGGAGAGATATAAACCTTATGTTATAGAACCACTCAATGACAAAGTCTGGAGGTCTGGAGTGGAGTAGAGCTAGTATGATCTGAGTTTGACTGGAGCTCAGCTGCTATCTAAGATGGGTGAAAACAACTGAGGTGCTGGGGGTGAAGTGAAGGGTCTACATAAATAGTGTGGATCAAGGCACACTTGTAGCTCAAATAGTTTCAAGAAGAATGGAGACAAGGTACAACAGTGACAAGTGGCAATGTGATAAAGTGAGATAAAATGGCATATATTGGAATTGCTAATTCCAATCAGGTGCAGAGGCAACAGCAAAAAGGGTTAGTGTTACAGTCCCATTCACAGGGACATCATTTTTCATGGACTTGTCAATTTTTCTCTCTTTGATCTTATCTTATCATTTCAGATTTCAACCCATGAGGAGAATCTCTACTAGATCTCACTTATCTCATACCTTTCACATTTTCACAAACACATGTTTGCCTCATGTCAAATCTTATGTCATCAAACCTAACTTTATCTTTGACAGTTCATTTCTGTGCTGTGCATGGCTATGGCCACACACATGTGCATCACACATGTTATGCTTCTCTTCTATTCTGCCACCACCATGCAGTTGCCTTATGTTCTTCTATCTCAAAATGCCTTTTGTAGACAGTATCAGTAGATCTGACACAAACATGTACATACAGTATGATACAGTGGCTCAAAAAACTGTCCCAATGTTTGCATGTTTTGCACTAAACTCAATACTCTGTGATAGGACCCTAACCTCATCCAAATCTATGAGTATATGAAATAATGTACTCACTCTTGGCTTTCTACTGACCCAAGAATCAGAGAATTTGGTTAAGATTTGGCCAAATGGCAGCCATATCAAAATGACAACTCATTGGGACAGTTTTTTGACTTTAAGTTTTCATCATATACATTAGACCCTAGAATGGTGTAAGATGCTTACATACCTTATGTAAAGGAAGTATTATGTCACAGTTATGTAATTGATTGTAATACAGCATATATAAACTCTACCATCACAACTAAATTCCCTTATTTCCACCATAAAATACCTCTCTACTGCTCAAAGAGACAATATCATCTCTCTTGCTTCTCTTGATCTTTCCTGTTGAAAAATTGCATCCTAAACTGGTCTAGGAAAGTCTACTGTGGCTAGGGTGCTGCAGGAAATCCATCTAGAGAAAGAAAACCATCTTGGTGGCCATCCTTTCAAACTTTCACCTACTAACAAACGTACTATTGTCCAACAAATCCTTACTGGGAGGGCCAACAATGCAGTTCAGGCAACCCATTTCATCAATTCCATCATCCTCACCCCTATCTGCTCACAAACAGTGAGGAACACCCTAAAAGAGGCTTCCTTAAAGGCTGTAGTGAAGAAGAAAAAGCCCCTTCTCTCTGCTACCCATAGAAAGAGGAGGCTAGTCTTTGCTCTCAAGCACCAGCATTGGACTATGGAGGACTGGAAGTGGATTATTTGGTCAGATGAGACCAAAATCAATAGGATTTGGTCAGATGGACAAGAGTATATGTGGAAAAGGAAAGAAGAGAGACTAACTTTTAGAGAGGTCAAAGGTACAGTCAAGTTTGGAGGTGGATCACTGATGGTTTGGGGCTGCATAGGATGGAATGGTGTGGGGATTTTGAGTGAGGTTGAGGGCAGGATGGATGCTGAACAGTATGTGGCCATTTTAGAGGCAGGACTGCTTCAGAGCATGGAGGAATCTGGGAATCTGGGATACCTGAAGATGAAATCATCTTCCAGCAGGATAATGATCCCAAGCATACCTCCAGAAGAGCCCAAATCTGGTTTGAAGAGCAAGAGATCAAGCTTCTGGATTGACCTACTCAGTCTCCAGACATTAGCCCTATTGAACACACTTGATTTCATCTCAAAAGACACCTTTCAGATTATGAGAGGGCTCCCAAAGGAGTTCATGAATTATGGGATAGGGTGGTGGTGGAATGGGGGAAGATTTCTGTGGAAGAGTGTCAGAAATGGATAGAAAGCATGCCTAGAAGGATTCAAGCAGTTATCAAGGCCAAGGGGGGTCATATCAAGTACTAAATACCCTATCTTGTACAAAGTCAAAAAACTATCCCAATGAGTTGTCATTTTGATATGGCTGCCATTTGGCCAAATCTTAACCAAATTCTCTGATTCTTG
This sequence comes from Boletus rubescentipes, assembly GCA_038092775.1. Lineage (NCBI taxonomy): Eukaryota > Fungi > Basidiomycota > Agaricomycetes > Boletales > Boletaceae > Boletus > Boletus rubescentipes. The sequence continues at coordinate 75,603 of JBBPRA010000061.1, forward strand.
GGTCGGTAGAAAGCCAAGAGCGAGTACATTATTTCATACACTCATAGATTTGGATGAGGTTAGGGTCCTATCACAGAGTATTGAGTTTAGTGTAAAACATGCAAATATTGGGACAGTTTTTTGAGCCACTGTATGCCTTTCTTAAATGGTATAGATAGATTTGGTATAAACATGTACATACACTATGATAGTATATAAACATCAGCAATTCCCAAAGTGCCTGTACAGCTGCCTACAGCACTTACAGTAATACAGACAGGTTGAAACACTTCTAAAGTGGCTAGCACTCTAGGTTATCTCAGAGGACTGCTTGGACCACAATAAGAAAGTGAAGGAAAGGATTGAGTCTGCTTTAGAGGGAAACTCCAAGAGAATCAGACTGGGGATGCCAGTCAATTCCTTGGTCTTTTATATACTATCATATTGTATATACATGTTGGTATTGAATCTACTGATACAGTTTAGGGCGGGCATAGTGGAGATTAATAACATGATGCAACCACATGGTGGTGGCAGAATGGAAGAGAAGCATGGAACATGTGTGATGTGCATGTGTGTGGCAGCATAGCCATGCACTGCATGGAAATGAACTGTCAAGAATAAAGTTAAGTTTAATAGAACAAGGTTTGCCATGAGGTAAACACGTGTTTGTGAAATGGTGAAGGTCATGAGATAAGTGAGTTCTCATAGAGAATCTCCTCATGGTTCGAAGTCTGAAATGATTAGATAAGATGAAAAGAGAAGAATTGACTAAGTCCG